>SZWC01016238.1:30861-48332 GCA_023375785.1 Penium margaritaceum
ACTCCTGCTTTATGCTAGCCGAAGAGATTGCACCACCATTAAGGAGGATCACGAAGCCCGAAGTGGACCTTTTGTTATCGATTCTTCCTCTCGAGTCAGTGTCGGTGTACCACACAAGGCGCAACGGGTGAAATCCCTCTTGGCCTCCAAATTGGAGTCCCATGTGTCGTGTCTTTGGTAGATAGCGCATGATGCGCTTGACAACATGCCATTGTTGTGACCCTGGATTCGCCACAAATGTGCTGACCTGTCCCAAAGCGTAGCAAATTTCAGGGTGTGTTCCCACCATGGCATAGACAAGGCTGCCAACAGTAAACTTGTAGGGAAGTTTCTCCATCTCATGATGCTCTACATATATGCTCAAGCTCATGGAAGAGGAGATCTTGGAGTCTCTTGTTGTGGGTATGTGTGCTCATGAGCTTGTAGTCCTCCATCCTGTAGCGCTTCAAGACCTCCATGATGTACTCGGTCTAGGTCAGCTCAATGGTACCTGCTGCTTGGTTACAATGGACGACCAACCCAAGGTAGAACTTGAGAGGGCCCATGTCCTTCATCTTGAACCTGTCTATGATATCTGACCTCACATTGTTCATTAGCTTGTTTGGCGACAAGCAGATGATTGGATCATCTATGTGCAGTTCAACCAGCATCAAGTCCGACTCATCCTCCCACATGTCATCAAAAGGGTCGTTCTTGTTTTGCGTGAAGGTGAGCCTAGCCATGAAACCATTTTTCTCCTTTCACCGCATCTTTGGGGCCTGTTTTAGCCCATAGAGCACTTTTTCCAGTTTTCATACTTTTCCCTTTAGAGCCTGGACTCCCTGAGGCACTTCCATCTGTACCTCTTTTTCTAGCTTTTCGTAAAGAAAGCGACCTTGAAATCCATCGTGTGGACCTCCACATCTTTGGCAGCAGCGATGCCTAGCATGTATTTGGTGGATGCAAAGGTGACGACAAGTGCGATGGTATCCTTGGACTCTGGGCTTGCATGCTGGTTAAACCCCTTTGCCTTGTACTTGTCAATAGTACCATTTTCTTGAACTTCTTCTGAAGAACCCACTTTGACCCCACCATGTGGGAGTTTAGGGGCCTGTACACCGGAACCCATGTGCTCTTTTCTTCAATTGACACGAGTTCACTGTCCGTTTCCTCCTCCCTCTTGGCCACATTTGGCATGTTCATTGCCTCCGCTATGGTCACAGGCTCTCCCGTATCCATGCATGAAATGCTAAGTCCAGTTCATTTGGCACTCTCAACATGGTACTTTGACGGAGGTTTCTTCTAGTGTGTACTATATCGGAGTGTAGTTTGTGATATGTAAAGGCTAAGTTGCTTCTCTTGCTCTTGTTTGGGGAATGCTTGTGGTGCTGATGATCGGTTGTTCAAGGAAGAGCCGCTGGCCTCAGAGTTAGACTCATAGGCCTCAAATAACTGAGATTCAGTATTTGAGTCCATCTCTACATCAACATGTACAACCACTCTCCCTATAGCACCATCACGTTGGTTCATTGGCACAGTTTGCCAGTTCTCAGATGTGTGATCACTTGATTCAAGGAGCACAACCCACTCTCCTAATGTGGGAGCATGGATAAGGTCAAATAGCTCTCCCTTGCCAAGTGTCCTCTCATCAAACTCGGAATCTTGGCTTCTGATGAGCTTTCCATCTGCTTGGTCCCACACCTTGTATGCCTTGTGTGCAGTGTTGTAGCTGACCATTACACAATTACAAGCATGTACTTCCAGCTTACCACCTCCTCCGCCTGCTTGGATCTTTGCCCATGCAATGCAACCAAAAACCCTCTAGTGCATGGCATCTTGCATATTTCCTGACCAAGCCTCCTATGGCATCTTGAACTACTTATCTTGCTAATCCTTACTACGTCTACCAAGTATCGCTGCTGGATTCAGGCTCACAAGATAGCAATTTATTCTTGTAGCTCTAGTCCAGAAGTGAGGTGGAAGTTTAGTGTCAAAGAGCATGCTTTGTGTCATGCCGAGGATAGCCTGGTTCATCTGTTGGGCAACACCATTATTTTGTGAGGTGTAGGGCGTTGTGGTCTGTTGGTTGATGCCGTCTTGGCTCAACCAGCCTTTACACACCTTGTACTCACCACCATTTTCTATGGACAACGCCATGACCTTCTTGCTAGTCTGCCACTCTACCATGGACACAAACCCTTGTAGCTTCTCCTTAACCTCTCCCTTTGCCTTGAGGAAGTAGATCTACATCTTGCGACAATGGTAATCAACAAAGGTGAGGAAATACTTGCTGCTGCCATTTTAGGGAGTGCACAATGGTCCACACATATCAAAGTGAATAAAGTCCAAGATTGCTGCCACACATTGACCATTGCGCTCAACAGGCTTTCTCTTTACCTTGCCTCAGAGGCAGGCCTCACAGAGCTTCTTGCACTGTCCCTCATCCTTAGCCTTGCACGCCCGTGTCCCATGAACCACACTATGTTGTTCCATAGGTTGGACTGCACTTTTAGCCACATGCCCAAAGCACCTTTGCTAGAGCTCATCATCAGTATCTTTGGTGGAGTTAACTACCATGGTGACGTTGTGTGGTGTAATGCAGGGCGTTAAAGACAGGGACTCTTCAATGGCTGCATATCCCTCATCTATGCTATGAAAGGGTTGAGTTCGCAGCACACAAAGCCCATCGACTCTTGGGACCTGTGCATCAAGGCTCTCGTTGAAATAGGAGATCTTGATGTCCTTGTTCTTGACAATCAGAGCCTCCTCCTTTGTGAAGATGGCTGTCATGGTTTGTTCCATGATTTTGGACACCAAAAAGAGGTTTGCTGCAAAAGATGGCACGTAGGCAACGTCCTTTTAGCTTCAAGTCGTTTTCACCACTATGCACGTAGATGTTGATCAACTTGTCTCCCTTACCATCAGCATGGACGAGACCACTGTTGGAACACTTGATGCGAAGTTAGATGTCCCCAATGTAGATGAACCCATCCTTCACAAGCTCGTAGGCTCCACGCTTGGTCGTGTGCATGCTCTCAGCCATCATGGGTGAGTGGTGAGTTCCTTCTTACCCTTTCATGTGCCCTCTTTCTTGCCAACACTTCTTTATTCCTTTTTCTTGGAAGCCCTGTAGTCCCATGCCCAATGTCTCAGCTTGCCGCAATTTTGGCACTTCCTATGACGCTTTGAACCATTTACACTGCCACCATAGCCTTTCCCCCCACCGCCACCGCTTCCGTTGCCACTTGACCAGAAGAGGAGTTATATCCACTGCGACCACCATAGTATGCAGCATAGGCCAAAGTGTTTGCCTCACTGCCACTGAGACACATGGTCTTTTTGTGCACCTACTCAGACACCGCCTCATACGTTAGCTCCTCCTCCTTCAAATTGCCCAAAATGGTGATCACAGGACTGCATATTTCAGTTACCGCAATGAGGAGGATCATGGCCTCCATGTTGGTGTCAGTTTACCAGTTCATCTCGGTCACGTCTTGCAGCAGTCCTTCAAACTACAGCACGACATCCAGAGTTGAATCTCTCTCATTCACACTCATTGCAATCAGTTTTTGAAGGATGAAAAGGAAACTGGAAAGAGTCGTTGATTGGTGTACACATGCAGAGTACTCATAGGTTGTAGATGCAAGTGTCATTCCATGGAGATGGGCATGCTGTGACTCGTGTATTGATGTCACAAGGATGACAAGAGCCATGTCATTTTTGGTACTCCATACTTGACACCACCGGTTTTCCCTTAGTGGCTCAACCTCCTCCCCAAGGAACATCTTCAAGTAGCCACACATTCTCCTCACAATCGCAAACAACCATTTTGATAAGGGAAAACCTTTCCATGTAATATTTTCTATCCCACCATTGACATGCTCAAGAGTGAGTGTCATAGGTTCAATCATCCTGCTTGTCTGCTACCCTACTTTTGTGCTTCATTAAGGCTGGTGTAGGCTGATGTAGGCTGTTGTCTGCTAGTGATTCATCAGGCAAAAATCTATTACTTACCCCCCCAGCTATAGATCACCTGCAAACAAAGAAGAATGCACTCTAGAAAACATAGGGTCATGCCTCCACCGGCAGAGCTTATCCTGGTTAGAGTCTGAGGATTGTACCTCCAAGAACCCGCTTAAATGAGGAGCTCTTTGACCAGCTTCATGCAGATTTCTTACTCAAAATTTCAGCCTCCGATCTAGCTACCACCTACTCCTCATTGATGGAGAGGATATGGAGAAGATGAGCTTTGCACCCGTTATGGTCACTACGATTTTATGGTGATACCTTTCCTGTTGACCAATGCACCAGCCACCGTTATGACGGCGATGAACAACATCTATAGGTCGTACTTGGATGAATTCACAGTGTTGTGCCTTGATGAAAGCTTGGTACATAGTAGATCCATGGAGGAGCCAGAGGAGCAAGTGAAGAAGATTCTCATGATACGTATGTTGGAGTTTTTTTTTGTTGCAAAGCTCTACAACTGTAAGTTCAGTATGGAAAAGGTTGAATCCCTTGAACACATCATTGGCGTGGATCAATTGCCATGAATCACGCAAGGTGTCCATCATGCAAGAATGGTCAAATTTGCGTGTTATGAACGATGTGCAAGTGATCATTGGTTTTTACAGTTGCGTGAGTGGTATCCCAGGTTCATCCTTGCATATGTGGGAGTGGTAGTGCAACTCTCCAATCTCACTAACAAAAAATGTGAGTAGATTATGGGATTTAGCAAAGAAAAGTCCATTTATATTCTCAAAAAGGCTCTGACCTTTGCGGTGGCCTTCCACTTGCTTGATAGCAACCATGAGTTCAAGATGGTGATGGATGCTTTAGACTTGTCCATGGGTGGTGTCCTTTTGCAGGGCATTGGCGACGGATCTCAGCCAGTTGTCTACTACTCACACAAGTTGCATAGAGGGGAGCTTAACTACACCATCCGCAGCCTTCTAGACTCGGCGAGGCACTAAAATGCACCGTCTATACTGACCACCACGTACTGAATTTCTTCAAGATGCAACCGAATCTGAGCCAGTGCGTTGGGTGGAACACCTTGAGCAGCGCTTCAACCTTCAGATCGTGTACCGGCCAGGTCGTATCGACCCAGCCGACACACTCTCATGGTGATCGGACTTGATGATCCGGGTTGCATCCCTCACCATCCACAAGTATGCATTCCTAGTGAAGCTCTTCGTGTGGGGGTACGAGGTGCATGGAGAGTATGATGCTCGCAGATTTCTCTTCAAGGTACTGTATTGGCAACGACACGATACACGCATGTGGCGTTTCTCGCGATGTTGACGCTTTAGCAGCTGATTTTAGAGGAGCCAGGAAAACAGTCCGTTTAGCCACTTCTTTGCAGCCAAAGGGTTAAAGACGGTGGCTTGCTCCTTTTGGTGGCTCACCATGTCAATGGAGGTGGGTGGATTCCGCTAAGTTTGCGACGTGTTCCAACACCTGAAGACATGGAGGATGAAGACCTGGGTCTCCTCCAATCCTTGCCTATCCCCAACCAGTGATGGCAGAACATCTTCATGGAATTCACTGGCTTGTCCGCGATAGCGACATGTCACAATGGTGTTGTTGGTGGTGGATCTCTTCAGCAAGAAGTCACGTGTCATCACGACACGTGACACAATGAGCGCAGATGACATAGCTCAGGTATTTCTAGAGTACATGGTGTACAGTGGTTGAAAATGATGCTAGGCATGCCAATGACGAAGGTGGAACGGCTGCCACTTTTGATGACATCGATGCAGCAGTGCATGGAGTGCTTTTGGTAGGGGAATTGGCCAAGTGGGATGTCACAGAGAAGCAAATCTTTGGACAGCTCATCGCGAAGCTGGACGCCAATGACGAAGATGCTAGTGATGCTGACATGGATAACTACAACGATACGGCTCTATATCTCACAAAGTCCATGTCATCGTCGTCCTCTTCGACGGCAGGCAGCAGCAAAAGAGTGTCCTACATGGACTGGTTCCCCATCATCCATGTTACTGTCATGCATCATGGTGTATCAATCCACAAATCCATAAATCTCCTCCGCAATGCGTACCGCACTCTGAGTTCACCATCGGTGTAGGAGAAGCTATCGTTCAACCCATTGTAGGGCTGGTACAAGCCATGCGACAAGGTGTTGAAGCCGCACTACGATCTAGCGCTCATCGCTTAGGGTGACAAGCCGAAGGACAAAGCAACTCACACCGCCCCGCGTATCCAAGGAAGCTTAGGGAAGAAAGGTTTCTTTGCCGACCACTCAGCAAGAAAAGGGGAGGTGTTATGCTCACTTGAAGCAATGCGAGAGAGGGAAGTCCCGCCTTGTAGCACAAAGATGAAGGAGAAGGTCCACGCCCTCATGCGCGACTGTGGCATAGATGAGCTGGACGGGAAGCTCACAGCGGAGCTGTTCAAAAGAAGCTTCTGCCGCAAATCTGTTGCTAAAGAGCTTCAGTGGACATGGTGCTGAGGGAAAATGGCCTCAAAGAAGCTCCTGCCAGATTTAGAGCTCTGTGCGCTAGCCATGCACCACCGCGCCGCCTTCTACATCAAGTTGCATGCCATCCCGCCATGCCTCGTGGTGAATGCCGATGATTCTGATGTCCACCTCGTCCTCACGCCTTGCTACACATATGCGCCAAAACGCACGGATGAAGTCAAGGTGTGCGAGAAAGAGGACAAGAAGCAGATGACTTGCCTCGTTGCATGTGCCATGGACGGCGACATTTTCCTATTGCAGGTCATCTGGACTGGTAAAACGTCTGCCTGCCACCACGCTAGTGCCAAGACCAACATTGCCCTCCGAACAAGCCAGTGCCATTTCACGCACACGAGAGATCACTGGGACAGCGTGGAGACAACAAAGCAGTGGTTCTACATGGTGCCAGAAAGTTACTTCATCTGCATGTGTGCAGAGCATCACCTTGACCACAACGCAAACAAGTTGCTGCTTGTTCTCGACGCATGACGGCCGCAGGAAGGGATATGCCCGGGAGGAAATTGCAACTACTCTATTACACTATCATAAAACCTTCTCATATGTTACACAAGTGTATAACATCTGTAATGTATGATTATGATTTGTGTTCCATCGATTAGAATCAAGACACTACTCTTTTTGTCTTATACACATGCCTACATTTTCATTTCAGACACTTACCACAATTTGGTATACAAAACATTTATTCGGACAGCCAATCTCCTATAGTCGCACAAGCCCAAATCATTGAAGAAAACTATTTCACGGCAGAAAAAAATGGCAAATTTCCGCTCTACCCATTGTTTGGGCCTCCAAAGGTTCTTTTGTCCATTTTCGCACAAATGCATTCACTACTCACTGAACAAAAAAAGAACATGCTAAACCCACTTTTTTTGCAGCGCATGCCATCATGCGCACCGTGCCCCCTATTGAGAAGAAATTTGCACTACACCGGACCCATAGCAATTGTTTTGTAGAAGTGCGCATGCAATGTTTTTCCCTTTAAGTTTTGTTATTTTCACATGACCTTCTATTTCAATCCATGTTCACTATTCGTTTACACAACCAAATTTCCAACACTTCTTTTTGATTGACAAGTGCTCACAGTTCTCGTTTAAGAACCACTACGGGTGTTTAATTAGTAAACTTTGTTTTTTGTCTTTGGATGTGTGGCCGATCGGCTTATGTGTACAACACAATCACATGACCATGGCCGTCCACGATTGCGTTTTCACTCATTTACGCTCTGCATGAGAAAAAAACGTCCTCAAATGGCGGCCTTGGGCCTATTCCCCCAATTGAGGACTGTTCCACTCGTTTGTTACACAAACCAGCAAAGCAGTCCGCGGGACGACACTCTTCATTGTGCGTCCCTCCTTCTTACACAATGTGATGGTTGATTTCCTTAACACAATGTGTGTGACTAGTCGCGTTGTTCACAATCGCCGGAAGAACGGAAGCAAGGATGACAACTTTGACCCCACTTGCTTTTTCTAGCTCGAGGCAACTCAAACATGTTGGATTTTTGTGACCATGCAACGACAAAGCCACCGAGTGCTCTGATGCAACAAGGGGGTCCCCTGCTGCCGTAGGATCTTTTATGCCCAGCAAGCATGCCTTGCACACTTGGTTGAGAAATCAGCAGAAGCAAAAAGTGTGGAGTTGAATCATGTTAAAAGTACAAGTGTTGTACAAGGAACAGCAGATGTACAAATAGCTCTGCATTGCTCTCTGACAAAACTCCTGGCCCTAAACTGGGGCGCAACGCCTTGCTCGGCCGTCAAGGCCGTCAAAGCAAGGGTCTCGGCATAGCCACCGTTGCAACAGTGAAAGGCCTTTAGGATGTCAGGGTGTCCTCCTCCCAGGCTGGCAGGCCTTGCCGGGCTCATTGGGGTCTTGGAGGGATTAACATCCTCCCAGGCCGGCAGAGCTTGCCAGGATTACAAGGATCCTGGAGGGATCACCAACATCGCCCTCCACACAGGCTGGCACGCAAGTGCCAGGCTTACACGGATCTTTGGAGGAGCTCCAACAGCATCTTTGTTGAAGGTACTCCTTGCCCATAGTTTGGAGACAGATCTTCCGGGGATTGCACTGGAGATAGTGATATTGGAGACGATACTGATGATGCTGGGATGCTAGGATGCTGGGATGCTGGGATGCTGAGAAGTGGCAGGACCTTTGCCTTTTATACTTGAGGTTATGGTAAGTTGACCACCTGAACGAGAAGCTTCCTTCAGGTCGTTCAGGTGTGCTTCCACCTGTGCCATACTCTGGAGAATTTTCCATCCAGTGGAAGCTTCCTTCCATTCTGGGATCTAATTGGCACCTGTGCTGCTCCAGTGAGAAGTTTCCTCCTTGAGGAAGCTTCATCAGGTCTTCACGTGAAACTTCACCTGAAGGTTGCTTGCTCATCAGGCCTTCCTCTCAGGATCGTTGATGTTACCATGCTGCAACATGAAGCCCGTCGATCAGGATCCACCTGAAGCTTGCACCAGATTGACCCATGAAGTTCCAAGGGTTTGGGCTTGCTGCATGATTGAGGTGGTGTTGTACAGGCCTCTTTTTGAGGCTACATGCTGCATGTCCAGTCATCAAAAGCCCCTCTTAACATGAGTACCTATGCGGCACTATGCAGGTCTGTGCTACCATTAGCATGCACTCTCATCATGTGCATGCTTATCCATAAAGCACCTTTCACACCCTTTAAGGCTGCTCTCCAGAGAAAATCTGGAACTTCTCCGTCAAGATTCTCAGTCGAGCCACACCCGGTAGATTCACGAAAAAAAACCGTTAAATCCTCTCATAGCCTCTGGTTGGAGTGTCGTCTGCATTATGCTCAAGCAGTCAATCAGCACAGTTATCGCTCACTCCAGCACCCCCCCTTGATAACTGTGCTGATGAATTGAATTTTATGCTTGTAAACCATTTTTCGAGAGGGTAGAGGAGGATGAACAAGGCCGCTGGAGCCGTTTAGGGACTCGATTGCTGTTTCTTGGCTGCATTTGGGTGATGTGGCTCCTTCATTATCTTTTATGACCCTGTCGCTTGGAATATTTGAGCACCACTTCTTCTTGGTTCATTTAGGCACTTTTCGGACTCTCCGAAGGCGTTTTTTGATTTTGAGTACATGGATAACTGCAAAAAATGGTTTGGGTGAGGTTGGTGCCACCTCCTTGGTTTGGTATTTTGTAGTTGCTTGTTGGTGAAGCAACTCTCCAGTTACATGTACCTTGCCCCACATGCACCAGGTCAAGGATGTGTCATGTGAGGTGGCCACTGTATGGCGGGACCACTTTTATGACCAACTGTTGGGACCGCTGCTAGGAACGCCGATGTGAGCTTTGGCATGAGAGAGTATAAAAGGTTGCTGCCTTAGTCACAGATGCAACCTCAGTTAGCTCCCCCTGTTGTTCCCCTTGGAGTCTCAGCCAGCTACCCCTCTGCTGTACTCAGCTTCTCCACCCTCGCAGTCTACTGCTGCTATCGCTTCCAGCCATGGCTGAGGCACTTCTAAGTGTACTTCCAGCCTCTACGACCAGTTTTTGGTCGTTTTTGAGTCTTCTCGCTACGAGCAGGGCGTTTATGCCCCTGTAAGACAACCATCCCGGCTGTTCCGTTGTGTCACTTTGAGTGTGGCCGTTGCAAACCCCACTTGTGGTGTTTTTGGGAAGTTTAGACCCGTCCATGGCTTCTGGTGGCTGTTCTTGGTCGCCATCATTTATGTGGCCGTCACGCCGATTTCCTCCTGTGATCTTGGAGCTTGCTCCTAGCTGACTAACAGTTCCTCCCTGTTTTTTTGTCTTTTCCTTCCCAGTTGGCCGGGGATTCCTCGCCAGCTCCTCTTGGCAAGCGTGGACGCCATGCCAACTAGTCGCAAGCAGCTTTCCTTCTTCTTTTTTTTCTTCCCTTTTCATCATCTTGCACTGTTCAAGCCTGCTCGTGTGGGCCCATCGTGCGAGCAGCAAGGGCCTCCCCCTCGCTCTCCACTGCCATCCTAGGGCCTCGCGAGCAGCCTTGCCGACGCAGCAGGGCTTTGCTGCTGTCGAAGCCGCCGTCGCGGCAGGGGCCCTATTGCGATTGAGGTTGCAGTCACGGTAGCACCCGTCGGCCCAGCTCGCGATTGCGACGAGCTAGAGGCATCCAACGCGGACCTCGCCCTCTCCCTCGCTCATCAGCCAGCCGCTTAGCTTGCACGGACGAGGATCCGTTTCGCTCGCAGATGCAAGCGGCTTCCTTCTCCTTTTTTGTTTCTTTCCCGGATGTCCTGTTTTGCTCGCGCGAGCGAGTGATTTCTCCTCCTCCACCTTTTTTGTCACCATATTTCCTGGCTGCGTCTTGCAATAGCCTTTTGCGCCAGCTTAAAACAGAGGACTGCTTACGGTCAGACATCTTACCTAACCTATTTCAGTCCCAACAAAGCAACAAAGTAAGTTGCTTCCTTGAAAACATCCAGAACCAGCTGTCGGTGCTTTTGCTGTTCTCTGACTGCTCCAAACAATCATTATGCACGCAGCTGCTACAGCTCCTTGATGTCATCACTGTCTGGTTCCAAGGTCACCCAGGTGGTGCTGCCATCGTCTTCTTCTCCAGTTTCTCCCACAACTTGACCCACACGACGGGCTTGTCTTTGGTACCCCACTCTCGCCCGAGCCCCTTATACAGAAGTTCTTTTTGCGAGTTCCATTCGACCGGCGGTGGCTGCTCGTGCTCTAGGCCAAGCACGTCTAGGCACGTTGGTGGAACATGGGTGCACTTGCTGATGGTGCTGCTATCTCCAGAGAAGTGACCGCGGATGCGGTCACAGCAGCCAGACTTGATGGTGCCGTAGGAATCCCACCTCTACCCTGCCTTCTTGGAATTGGTCGGGTATGGATCGCAATGCTTGCTGAGTTCTTTCGTCAGGTATTCCCCCGAGACCTGGCGCTTCCGTGGAGGATTCCATCGAGAGGCATCAAATGGTTTGGAGACAGAGGATGGGTTGGGGGAATGGATGGTCCATGCATCACTTGAGGCTCCCCTGGAGGGCAGTGAGGATGACGGGGTCTGATGGCTTGCCATGGTGAGACGTTGTCGCACACCAAGTGCCAAATAACACTTGTTGTGCGACACTGGCGGTGAAGAGAAGGGCACTGCCTTACTCCCAATAAAGCTCTTTCAGCCTGTCCGAACAACAGGCCGCTTCCACCGACACGCGGGTGCAGTAACGCAACACATCACACTTCACCGATTGACGCGACGCTGACGGTGATGATTGCATGACAGCATCGTGGCTGTACAAGCTTCACCGATGATCGATGTGGCGTCCACAATAGCGATGCATGTCCATCCAGTTTTGAGAAATCCAAGGAACGTGGGAGCGCGCGATTCTTTTTTTTTCAAACCTACGGTTAGAATGAAACATGGAGTGTATCAAAGCAGCAATGTTTACTTATGATATGTTGAAACCCGTTTTCAAATCCTCAAAAATATGTACAAAGATATTCGTGGATGAAATGAGCGGAACGGCGCAGGGGCGTCCAGCTGTAGGTTGCAATCGATAGAATGCAAGCAGCTATTTGCTTGTTCACTTCACTTCTACCCTGAGCAGCCAATACATGGGCTACAATAGCTGACGTGTACCATGCAAGCATGCCAGGCATGCAGTGCATACCACAGTAGCAACTGTAGCAACATCAAACAATTTCAACACCGAGAATGAGTGAGTTGGCTCCAGGGCTGATTTTTTGGTCCCTTTGTTTTTCCCGTTTTCCAAAGTGCTACGGGTGTGTGTGGCAAAATTCCCGTTTTCGACAACACGGGGTCACTATTGGCCCAACAACACAACGTAGCAACAATGTTGTAGAACGCTGCTACGTTGTCATTGTAGGGCTCCTACAACGAACAACGAGAGCAACACAGCTTATGAGTGCTGCTGCTGGCTTGTGTGCCGTTGTCACAGCTACTCCTTTGGACAGGTTGCCATGGATGCTCCCAACCTAGCTGATTCGAGTCCCATTGCCCCACATACACCCTCTAAGCCATGAGGTGTAGCCGTGAGGTTTTTCAGCTACTATGGGCTGCAACCCAAAGCCTTCTTGATGTAGCTACTAGTGTTGCTTTCACTGCTACGTGTTGGGGACGTCTGCTGCTATAGGAGCTCTTTCTCCTTGACTCCTCAATGATTTTATGGACTTCCCCTCCTTTTTCTTCCACTTCTTATATTGCTTTCTCTGCTTTCCAATGTGTGCCAGATAAAGGACACTGTAGATGCAAAAGGTTCAAGCTGTGCTGCTGCTATTGTACAAAACCTTGTTGTGGTCGTCGTGGTACCGCCAATCTGCACGCAGATGGTGGTAAGTCGACTTGCTGCTACCACCATGTTGTTGCTTGCACTGGCTGCTTGTCGCTATGCCCAGAGATATGAAGCTCATTTCTCTGTACTGTTTTTGCTCGTGGCTCGTTTTGAGAGCTTGACAAGCTGGATGTACAACACTTGTGTGAGTGCTGCCTTTCAAGTACATTTGTTGCTTTTGCTGGCACCAAAGCTCTTGTACGTTGATCTGTTGGCAGCACACTAAGCTTCCATGCTATGATGCACTTCCTCCCATCGCCTTTTGGAGGACAGGAACTGGCGACCCTAATGCTTGGGCCACATTATCCTCACGGCCTTGATACGCCTTGATTTGTGTAGTCGCTTGTGGGACAGGCACAAAGCCTTGTGTCGTAGATTGCGTCACATGTGGTGGTAGTGATGCCCTCATATGGACTGGTGCTGGTTTTGCTACAAAGGGTGGCAGCACTAGTGCTTGGTGCATCTGTTGGTAGTGTGCCACGGGTAGCACCATCGAAGCAGGTTGTGGCTGCCGAGCCACAAACGACTATGGCATGCCTCCTTGTGGTTGTGCTGACGACTGCACCTGTGGCGACATGGCTGGTTGCACGATTGGAGGAGGGCTGGCTTGAGGCACTCGTGCAGACGATGCTTGTGAACCTTGTTGCCATTACATATACTATTATTGTTGCTGCTCATTCTGAAACTGTTGTTGTTGAAGCTGTTGAAGTTGTTGTTGCTGAGTCCATGCCAGTTTCTGCTGAAGTTGTGCAATTTGGACTACTTGAGCCGCATGTAACTGTTGTAGCTGCTGCGTCTGCGATGCTTGAGCTACATGGGTAAGCTGCCCTTGTTAACGTAGGAGCTCTTGAGCGGCAATCTACTACCTCAGCGCCTTCCTCTCTTGCTCCACAGCTTGACGTGATGCGGCTTCTTATTGTGCCATACGTTGTGCCTCGATAGCCAAGTGTTGCTCCTCAACAGCTTGGCAATGTTCATGGTCTGCGACATGGAGCCCCTTTGTCTCTGGTTGAGCGCTTGCAAGGGACTGGTGGAGAACTTATCCACCTCCGACCTAGTCCGTTGCCACTGTTGCATGCTCAACAGCTTCACGTATTGTTTTTCATTGAAGCGTGTTTACCGCTTCTTCAGCCAAGTGCCTTCGCTCTTCAGCTCCTTACGTTAGCTCTGCCACATGGAAGTAGTCTCTTAATCTCGTGGTTAGATTTTGATGCACTCATGGATTGTGAGATAATGCAGCATGACCACTATTGGTCTTTCTCTCCATTGTGCTCTTCTCGACTTCTGCAGGTTGAGCGCCACGTCTAACGTCTACACTGCACCTCATGAGGAAGGACGAACATTGTCTTCCCTTCATGCTATAGCTACTGCTGCTCATGCTCTTGCAAGCACCATTAACCTACAACTCTGATACCATGTTGGATTTTTGTGAGCTTGCAGCAACAAAGCCACCGCGTGCTCTGATGCAGCAAGTGGGTCCCCTGCTGCCGTAGGATCGTTTATGCCCAGCAAGCATGCCTTGTACACTTGGTTGAGAAATTAGCGGAAGCAAGAACTGTGGAGTTGAATCATGTTAAAAGTACAAGTATTGTACAAGGAACAACAGACGTACAAACAGCTATGCATTGCTCTCTGACAAAACTCTTGGCCCTAAACTGGGGCGCAACGCCTTGCTAGGCCGTGGCCGTCAAAGCAAGGGTTTCGGCACAACCACCGTCGCAACAGTGAAAGGCCTTTAGGATGTCAGGGCGTCCTCCTCCAAGGCTGGCAGGCCTTGCCAGGCTTACTGGAGTCTTGGAGAGATTGACCTCCTCCCAGGCTAGCAGAGCTTGCGAGGATTACAAGGATACTGAAGGGATCACCACCAGCATCTTCCTCCACCCAGGCTGGAACGCAAGTGCCAGGCTTATAGGGGTCTTGGAAGGAACTCTAACAACATCTTGGTTGAAGGTGCTTCGGTGCTAAGGCATGAAGCCTTGCTCATGGTTTGGAGACAGATCGTTTGCGGATTGCAATGGAGATAGTGATATTAGAGATGATACTGGCGATGCTGGGATGTTGGGATGCTGAGAAGTGGCAAGACCTTTGCCTTTTATATTTGAGGTTCTGGCAAGTTGACCACCTGAAGGAGAAGCTTCCTTCAGGTCGTTCAATTCTGTTGTCACCTCTGCCTTACACAGGAGAAATTTCCATCTAGTGGAGGCTTCCTTTAGTTCTGGGCTCTTACTGGTACCTGTGCTACTCCATGGGGAAGCTTCATCAGGTCTTCATGTGAAACTTCACATGAAGGTTGCTTGCTCATCATGCCTTCCTCTCACGATTGTTGATGTTACCATGCTGTGACATGTCCGTCGATCAGGATCCACCTGAAGCTTGCACCAGTTTGATCCATGAAGATCCAAGGGCTTGGGCTTCTCGCATGATTGAGGTGGTGCTGTGCATGCCTCTTGTTGAGGCTGCATGTTGCCTGTCCAGTCATGTGAAGCCCCTCTTGACCTGAGTGCCTGTGTAGCACTCTGCACGTCTATGCTACTATTAGCATGTGCTTTCAACATGCACATGCTTGTCCGTAAAGCACCTTTAACACCCTTTAAGGCTACACTTCGGACAAAATCTGGAACTTCTTCGTCAAAATTCTCAGCTGAGCCACACCCGGTAGATTCACCGGAAAACCCGTGAAATCCTCACAAAGCCTCCGGTTGGAGTGTCGTCTGCATCATGCTCAAGCAGTAGATCAGCGCAGTTATCGCTCAATCCAACGAAACAAAGCAAAATCTTTGACTAAAGTCGACCGAACAGGCAAAAAAAAACCAAGGTGTGTTTGATCTCAACATATTGGGATTAAGAATTGGGCCTGTCTATGAAGAGACAAGTGTCTATGAAATGTTTTCGTAAAGGCATCTCCAAAACTCTTCGTTTGGAAAACATTTTCCAAGAGGGTATGCACTCCATATCTTTAAAGCAAATTTGTTGCGTATGACACCAAGCCATTAGATCCAACTATGTCTTTTCCCTTGGACAATTTCTATGAAAACGTTTTATCAGGTACTATAGAAAAGGCCATCTCATGAATGATGCAAAAGCAAAGGACATTTTGTGGATGGTCCTATTTGTAAAACAAAACAACACCTACAATATCAATTAGAGGAAAAAATACCTCCTTGGAGTAAATCTACAGGTATCTAGGAGTCGCCGGCCTCCAGTGTACGCACAATTGTTCTGCGCATGATAAAGGGTGGCAACGGTGCGATGGTTGTGCACATGAAAAACATGTGCCATCAATCACACAAGGCATTCGACATTGACATCGTGAAAGCGAGGCCTTCTTTTTTCTTACTCATCGCCAATGCTTGAAAGCAATGGAGGTAAGACATAGTTGTAAGATCGTCCGCATGAAATGATGAGGAACAAGTATGTTTGCTCAGAGGTGACATTATATCTGGTTTTTCCTCTATTAGTTTGTTGACAACTTCATTTTGTAATTGATTTGCAACGAGGTATACTGGAATTGATGATGGAGAACAATGGAATCCAAAACACATAACTTGTCGTTCGATGTGACAACCTAACGGCTGACATGACTTTTCTTGAGACATGTTTCGTGTTGTTTACCTATACTTCGTTGCAAATAGTTCATTAGAAAAGCAGCACAAACATCCAAGTCTATTTGTCCTTGAATAGTACCCTTTACTCAATAGAAGACACCAAGATACTTACCAGTGCTGCCTGTCCCATTTTGCGCACAACCACTATGCTCACAATGGAACAGGCGGTAACGTGTACGGTCTTCATGAGTGCCCATTCGTTGGTTTGATGTGCATAATGAATAGTGAGATACTTGGTCTTCGTTGTGCGCCCCTCAATTGTGCGCACCGTCCGATGGTTACGCACATAAAAATGCACGTGACCAATGGTACAGTGTGTGGCATGCTCAAAGAACAGAAGCAAGGCGGGAAAGCTCATCTTTGTTTCTTTCTTGCCTCAAGGTCACCGCAACGAGCCGTGTCTCCACCTCCTGCTCTGAAGTCATCGTTGGAGTTCGCAAAATGGCGTTCTCAGTCAGCGTCAGGGGTTTACCCCATTCGCAAGACGGAGGGGCAATCGTCATAAAATGTTTCGTGGCTCTGGAGGCCCATTTCCGTTTCTAACCTTACCCCTGGTTTTGGGACCCAAACCGGGGGTTTTACCTCACACTCCTCCATTCACACAAGTTTTCCGGTTTCGAAACTCATAGTCCATCCTAAACAAACTCGAGTTTTGTTTTTAACGCGTTGGCGCAAAATCGTTGCGTGCAACGCACGATCGGCGACTTCGCACCGACTTCTCTCACGCGCTTCCCTCGTTCCTCGCTCTCACCCTCACTCCCCTTATCCCTCGTCCTCGCTTGCTCGCTTGCAAGAAGGGCGAGGGAGGGTGGGAAGGGCACGAGGCCACGAAGCCTCGCCCTCAAGGCCCTCGTGGCCCCTCAGCCTCCGATCGGGCTGAGGCCGCGATCGGCGGCTGGCTGGCTGGTGGCCGGCCGGTCACTTGGTTGGCCCTCGCAGCCAGCTGGCCGGCCGGCAGCCAGCAGGCCGGCAGCCAGCTGGCCGGCAGCCAGCTGGCCGGCCGCCAGCAAAGTGCTGGCCGTCGGCCAGCCCTCGCTGACGTGAGGGGTGGTGTGCAACCACCCCTCGCTTC
>SZWC01016239.1:13350-44720 GCA_023375785.1 Penium margaritaceum
GCCAGCTCCGCCACTTCATCCACGCACGCGTGCTGCTCGCCCATTCCCGTTCCTCCGGCGTACACATATGCATCGCGGCAGTGCGGAGGCAGGAGAGACTGTGAGTTGGGACCCTTGGCAGTCACGCGAGGACTGGTATACCCCAGGTGATGCAGATTCACGTGAGGAGTCGTAGCCGGAGACACCACTTCGTCTTTGAGAGAGGGTTTTCGACTCGCACGTGACAGGAGGAGCTATCTCTGCATGTTGGACACAGCACATGACTCATTGCCCAGGATCTGTTCAGCTACGACGTCAGCATCTCTATCGAGGACATCGCTGCCAGGTTCATCTGCCCAGGGGGAGTGTTGTGTGGACCTCGACCTGACGCGACGTCATGGGAGATGCATGGGGAGGTCCATGCTCTGTTGTGAGCATCTACAGCATCCCGCATGTGGCTCGTGCTGCGTGCCTGCACAGCTGCATGTACATGGCAGCATCCTGTTGGTCGAGACCCGGACACTTGGTGCGTTGCACCAGTGTCACGAGGAGACCATGTGATCGTGTGTCTTAGCGTGTCGCTATACTGTGTGTGCCATGTGCATGCGAGCTGTTGGTCGAGACCCGGACACTTGGTGCGTTGCACCAGTGTCACGAGGAGACCATGTGATCGTGTGTCTTAGCGTGTCGCTATACTGTGTGTGGCATGTGCATGCGAGCTGTTGGTCGAGACCCGGACACTTGGTGCGTTGCACCAGTGTCACGAGGAGACCATCTTGTCCTCTGACATGTGTATGATGTGCATGACACTGGTTTGTGTGTGTGTGCATCACTCCTCTCATGGTCGAGACCCAGACACTTGGTGGGCTGTGCCAGTGTCCAGGGAGACCCTGGATGGATAGCAGACGAGTGTGTCTGTGTGTGTGGGTGTGTTTGTGCGAGTTGACTCATGCATGTTATGGCTTGCCATGCATTGTTGTTCCATGCCTTCGCTCATTCGTTCTGGCGTGGACGGCTATGTCAGCCAGGGGGAGTGTTGGTTTGTGTGGCTTCCACCCGTCACGACCGACACTGCTCGTTTACCGATATACCCACATTCGGGGTATATGGCAGAGGAGGGCGTGACGACACGACGGGCCTCCGGACTGCACCGAGACTTCTCCAGCACCCACGACAGCGCCGGCGAGACGCGGTCGATGCGTTCCGGTAGCCATGTGGGCTTGTGAGGAGGTAGGAGAGTTTTCTCGGTGGGTTCAGACCCGCGCACCCGGTTGACTGTACCGGTGCGACGAGGAGACCCGATGGCTATTGTGGGGCTTCCGATGTTCGGAAAGCCGTNGAGAGAGAGAGAGAGAGAGAGAGAGAGTGAGAAGACTGAGAGAACACACACATGCACACCGCACGGAGGGAGGAATTCATGCGTTCAGAAGATTTGGGAACAGAATGGAAGAGCGAGCAGTATGGACAGGGAGGGAGTAGACTCATTTGTGTGCGAGCAATGCCACACACCCATCACTGGCATTGACTCCGCAAGTTCATGTGCAAGGCGATGTTGAATCGTTCATGCACAGAATGGCATTTACGTACATGAATAACGTCAAAGTCTACATGTCTGGAGGAGATGGTCGCAACCCCGCTATAGTACTGCGGTAGTTCATCTCGCAGAAAGTACCTCTGGTGTTGCCAAAGCATACCTCTTGATTCCCAACTTGTGAAAGCATCAGCATGAACTAACCCACACCATGCCGTACCACACAATCCCACTCTAAGAAACATCATACCATGCAGCACCACACCGCGCCACTAGTCTTTTCGTGTTCTTTGCCATGAAATCAATGAAACAAGCCCCGGGATTCCATTGCAGAACCGTCAAATGAGCCATCACATATAGATTATATCATTTGCATAGCATGATACATAAAAAGAACCAGGGAACACAACAGTTTGCCTCCCCATGCTTACTGCATGCCGCTCACACAACATCACCTAAACCCGGACACTGCAGCACCATGGCCATGCACACACACCAACCAGATCTGAAGCAAGCACTCTGCCAACCTTCGCTGCTGCCATTTTTTTTCCTCCTTGCTCAGCATACTAGGGAACGAGATCCGTTCCCCTCCATGTATCCCCTCCAATACTCCCCTCCAAGGCAGAGAGAACTCTCTGTGCCGCCATCCACAGAAGGCGAACGTCTCCTTCCTTCGACCAGTTTCATCACACAACTATCAACCAGCGACATGGCCCACGTCACCAGTTGGCGACGCCGTGCTCTCAACCTCAGAGCCTGCCACGCCTTTCAGCCGTGCTCAGGTACACTACCCGTCATGGGTGCAGCCTTAAGGGCCTAGTCACAAACCCTCAGCCCCCTTTCCCATCCCCACATGAATATGATTGCATGAGATGACAGCCCTCAACCGCCCTCCTCTTTCTCTTCCTTTGGAAGAGGAAATGGGATTCTCTGCGAAGCCTCTGCGGACGGCCACTGAAGGCTCTGGCACCTTCTACATCCGGGATTGTAGCATCCCTTTTCAGTGGTGCAAGATCTCTCTCACCACTCACCCCTCTTCCCTCTCTGTTGCCGCAGACCAATCCCACCAGGGAAGAAGCTCGACCAATCCAAAGCCACGTTGCTGTGCGGAGCTGACGTCGACCCCCCCTGAACAAATCTCCGCCCTTTTCTCCTGCAAGGTGCTGAGTCAGCACTCCCTGCCCGGGACGACCATCACGTTCATAGGACAGTCCTGCTGACACCCACCACGACAACTGCTGCCAAAGGCTTCGTTTCTTTTTTGCCCCTGTTTGGCTGCTCTTCACTCGTCTTCAGATTCAAATCTCCTCCCACATCAGAGCNTGTAGCATCCCTTTTCAGTGGTGCAAGATCTCTCTCACCACTCACCCCTCTTCCCTCTCTGTTGCCGCAGACCAATCCCACCAGGGAAGAAGCTCGACCAATCCAAAGCCACGTTGCTGTGCGGAGCTGACGTCGACCCCCCCTGAACAAATCTCCGCCCTTTTCTCCTGCAAGGGGCTGAGTCAGCACTCCCTGCCCGGGACGATCATCACGTTCACAGGACAGTCCTGCTGACACCCACCACGACAACTGCTGCCAAAGACGTCGTTTCTTTTTTGCCCCTGTTTGGCTGCTCTTCACTCGTCTTCAGATTCAATTCTCCTCCCACATCAGCGCCTCCGCATCCTCTTCCTCGTCGTCTTCATCTCCATGGCCGCCAGCAGCGGTTTCGTTTCCATCGTCAGCAGCAGCAGCACGCCGCGTGTCATGGAAGCCTCCAAGCTGATCGTCGTTGTCGTCGTACTCGAATAACGACAAAAACGCCTCCGGCAGACCGTGGCCCTCTTCCTCCTCCCCCTCCCCGTCCCCCCTGTCCAACCAGTCCTCCAGCACCTTCTCTGACTGGCGCTCTTCATCTCCTCCTCTCACAAATTTGTCATCCTCCTCTGCCACGGCATCGCCGTTTTCCTCCATGACGCCCGCGTCGTCCTGCGCTTTCCCCTCGCCGTCCACTGCGGCGGCAGCAGCATCGTCATCCACTTTGTCGTCATCCGCGTCCGCCTTGTCGGCTTCCTCGTCATCTCCGAAGGAAGAATTTTGGAGAAAATCCTCGATGTCCTCGTCGCCAAGAAACGTCATATCTTTGAGGCGCGGAAAAGGAAGGGAAGCGGGAGTTGAGGGGGGAGAAGTCGATGATGAAAAAGAAGCGGCGATGGAGGAGGAGGTCTCAACAGCCCCAGATGTCTCGGCCGTGATGCCGTCTGTTGCCTTCCCCTCAAACAACACCCTGGGAGCCCTTGCTTCGACGCAGCAGCATGCGCCAAGCATCACAGCAGCAGCAAGAAACAGCAGCGAAAGCGAAACGAGGGGTTCACGAGCGCGCGCCATCGTGCTCGTGCTCGTACTTGTGCTTGCGCTTCCGCTTGAGCTGCACAACTGTACAGTGCACTTCTTGCGCAATGTGCTCCAGTAGCACGCACGCTGCAGTCGGGGGGGGGTTAAAATGGGCCTAAAGAGCTCACTGCAGTCGTATCTTCGGGTCTGGATGCAGCTGTGTCCGATCCAGCCCTTGGTATCTTGCACCGTGCAAGATGTCCGGCCGACGCCAACCTACAAGCCTCGTCCAGAAACTCGCTAGTCACTAAAGGCCGAAGGAATCCGTCACGAGGAGCTTGCGCACAAACAGTGACCGCGGCACCGCAGCCGGCTCACATTGCACTGGCGGATGGGTGGCCCAAAAGCAGACGCAGACGTGACATGAGAGGTGAGGTCCGGGTTTCTGGGCCTACAAGGGTGTGTGGCTTGTGGCTGCAGACGCCCCGCAAGCGCCCAGCCGCGCAAGCTTGAGTAACGACGACGATAAGGGAAAGAGACGATGTTGTGTGTGCGAAAGGTGAGGCGTTTTTGGGTTTTGACAGGGCGCAACTTACACCAAGCGACCGACGACGGAAACGAGGACCGGAGTGGGGAGGGGAGAAGGTGAGGGGGGGAGTTCGTCTGGTTGTGATGGAGCTGACGCGGCATTTTCCGATGAGAAGGATGTACGGCCGGCCCTGCGTGCCCGTCGCAAAAGGTGGGGGCTGCATATTGACTTGTTACTCGCTGGAATGAAGCACCGATGACGACAGCACTCGCGGGCCAGCTCGGCGCGCTCCGGGCCTTCGAGCCTCCGGTCCTCGCTAGCCTAGCGCGAACGCAGGACAGCTGGCCGCAGCATGCCGAGGACGCAAACAATGCACAATCGCGAAACCAGGCGCTCGGCCTTGTTGCAAGCATAGCCTACTGCCTGCATGCCTGCTTTGCGCTGTCCCATTATTCGGCCATGCAAGGCCATGCTCCAGGCGGGTTGTGCATGGCTGCCCTCCGCTGGCTGAGGAGACACCGTCCTCCAGCCTTGGGCCAGAAATGTGTTTTCTGTCCGTTTCTGGGAGGAGCCGACACCGAGGCGTCCTCCCCAAAGGAACGACGAGGGAGCGTCGTTTGAGCCTCCGTGTAGGTAGGTTTCCCCCCACCCGCCGAGGGAGCGGCGGGAGTCGAGGGGGAACGAGGCGGAGACGAGAGGGGGATGTGTAGGCGCAGGGAAGAGAAACGGCAGCTGGGTAATTACGAACTAGTGCAGCGCGCCGCAGTTTTGCACTCGAGGGAGTAGGGACGCTTTCAGAGGAACGTGAGGTGGGTGTAGGAGGAGCAAGTCGGATTCGCGCTCCGACTGTGGGACCGCGCGCACCAATAATGTCGCGGGGGAGTGGCGACACCACCGATACCGGGAGGATGGAGATCGATCTCTCCATCTTGCGGCAAGGAACTGTCGGCCGGGGAGTCATGGCCGGCAAAACTGCCGGCAGTCTAACACAATAAAGCGGCCGGTAAATCGGTGGCACGCGCGCCAACCGCGCTTGCTTCTTCGCTACTTTTGAGAGATCATGAACCTGGTAGCTCCTGAGTTAGACACACTTTAAGCACTGCCATCAGGTGAATAGTCCTCCCTGCATCCAACGTGTATTGCGCCAAACAAAATGTTTCCCCCAGCAAGCATAGGTGGTTCACACGGATTATATGCGGACTACAAGATGATTGGAGGAATTGAGAAAACCTTGTAACTTTTATCAAGCAATAAGTGCACTTCCATGATAAATGTCAAACATGTTGTGCACATACAAACAAAAGCGAGAAACATAATCAGGCATATGTTGTGTTTTACTCGCTAAAGTCGAGAGAAATCTGCAATGATGCCTCGTAAGTGGTATCCTTGAGAACATCCACCAAGAATTCAGGTAATTTCAAGAATGTCGAAGCGCACTTTCGTGAAAAGTCTAGCCTCGTTGAGAAGTTGACCAAACGGCATAGACATACCAATGCGGCTTGCAAAAACTCGTTCATCCCTTCAATAAAACGCTCAAATGGGTCAAAACCTTCGCAACTCGTACTCTAGAGGTCGAGGCACACGGAAAACATGCTTCAACCAAACAACATAAAGATCTTGAGGTCGACGCGCGATGGGCCACAAGTGTCAGGATAAAAATGCCCATTCTAGGAGTTTGGGGACTTGTGTGCGTTCGGGACTAAATAATTCCCCTTCTTTTAGCTGTGACGTTCAGGCGCGTTAGCAAACGTGACCCGGTGACCCTGGTAAAAACAATTGATCACATGATTGACGTTTCCGGGGTTGTTGCAAGGCAACAATTGTTTTCACGGCATCGCAGCCGTGCCACTTGGCCACATTCTCGGTCCGTTTTCCACGGCATCGATCTTCAAGGGTGTCCCTAATCACATACTTTGTATCCAAGTCTACTTGCATTGGATGTGGCGGAGCGACGAGTGCGCCCATTAAATTCTCACTCGAGTCCCATTAGTGGTTGACCTTACTAATGTGCAAGACTAATAGGTGGATCATCATGTTGTTTGGTAGGCTAAGTGAAGCAACAACCGGAGTTTCCATTCCCTTGATCTCAAACGGGGCCAGCCACTAGCACTTGAGCTTTGGGAAGTCTTATCCCAAGAGTTTGATGTTCGAAGAGCTCAGTAGGACACGATTTCTAGCACTGAACATGTCGTTGCTTCTAAGTTAGTCCACTCCTCGTTCGTGGTCGCTTGCGTCTTCGAGAGGGTTTTGTGTGTTTCCTCCTAAACGCTAGAAAGGTGGATGTGAACCATGGGAATGTTGGTTTGGCTTCGTTGTCCTACTCAACTGTTAGGAATTTTATTGTGAACCATCTCAAATAATTGTTTCCCGTGTTGGTGGAAGTTGTGGAGTTTGGTGGTCCGTTTTTTTACAGCACAATTGAAGTCGCTAGACTCACATAAAGTATGCAGGAGTTGTTCGACCATTTCATTGGTCCGCTCGGTTTTCCTTTCCATTTGAGGATGGAACATCATTGATTGTGATAACTCATTCCCATAACGCACCATCACTCTATGCAAAAGAACAACTAGTAAAGCGGTTGTCTCTATCGCTAATGATTGTACACAATACGCCATGTAGTCGCACGATCTAACCGTAAACCAGTCACACTGTCCCTTCTGCAGTGACAGTGGGTGCCGACGTGATAAACTCTAACAATTCAGAAAATCGGTCCACGAGGAGGATGGCACCATATCCCTCCGAAGTGGTAGGAAGTCTATGTTCATGTTCACGCAGCACTCTATTGGAATACGGAGTGGTTGGAGCACAGTTGGTTGCCTCCTGTGACGAGATTTTTGCCCTTGACAGGTGTCACATAATGTGTAGAGTATTGCCTGATTGGTTAGTACTGGGTTCCACCACTTCTCCAGCTTCTTGAGCGTCTTGTCCTTGCCAAAATTTCCACTTAGACAGATATCATGGCATTCCTCCAATAACATGTGTTGTCATTCCCCGTTCCGTGGTACAACGACTTTGTGAGTGAACCGATGTCGTTAGTAGGGGACGTCAAACCAGAACTTGGTTTTGTTGTACCTGCTGAACTCCTGTATCCCTTTGTGGAGAGCCATGTGAGTTTGGGGTCTCGTTCTACAAGTAACGTGTGAATCTCAGCCAAATACTCCAGTTGATGGCTTAGAACATCCGCTGGATTTGTTTTTCACCGGTCAGCACTCGATCTTGTAGTCCAAGTCGGACTCAAGGAACTCCATCCATGGAGTTTGTCGATGGTTCAGATTTGGCTGAGTCTGTGGGTTTTTTAGCGCGTGGTGGTCAGTGCGCACAATGCGTCATCGGTAGTCCAGGTAACACCACCACATCTTTAAATGTATGTACCACTGTAAGCATTCATTTTTCGTGAGCCACGTAGTTTACTTCCGGCCCAAATAGTCTTTGCAACATGTAAACAACAAGTTTTTCCCTACTATTGTCGTGTTGGAGGCGAACAGATCCAATTGTTCATTGTGGCGTGTCAGTGGCCATGATATTGTCCATCATTGGATCCGCCAACCTTAGGGCTAGTGACAAGGTCAGAGCATCTCTCGAACTGTTAAATCCTTCTTGTTTGTTGTCCCTCCATTGCCACATGGTAGTTTTACCATGGGATGGAAGAGAGGTGTTGACACCCGGACGTAGTCCTTTACACCGAGGGTAATATTTGTAGAACCCAAAAAACACCTTGACAATGTGAATGTTGGTCGGCATTGTCCAATCAACTACCACCTCCACATTCTTAAGGTTCATGGTAATCCTTATGTTGCCGATGACATGGCCCAAAAACCTGATCCAACGGCTATTGACGTCGTGAAGTGCGACCACTTCAAGATTTTTTTGGTAGGATTTCCCTATGCACAATACATTGAGGAATTTTTGGAGATGTCCATTATGCTCCTCCAGGGTGCTACTATACACCACAATGCGGAAAACATACATGATGAGGAAGTCATCAAGATACGGTAAAGATGTCATTCATCGCCGCCGTAAACAATGCAAGGGCATTCATGAGTACGAGTAACATGAGCGTGAACTCAAAATGTCGGTATCTGGTGGTAAACATCGTCTTCTAGATGTTCATATCAAGTAGGTAGATATGACAATAGCAGCTATGTAGGTCAATTTTGGTGAGAATTCTTACCCCTTGGAGTTGGTAAAAAATGAATCCACACGCAGAAGGGGGTAGCAATAAATGATGGTGATGCTCTCCAACGCTCGGTAATCCATGCACACTTGCATCTTGCCTATTTTATCTTCAAAAAGTTAAAGTGTTGTGTAGGGTGATGTGGATAGCCAGATAAATCCCTAGCCAAGCATCTACTGTAGCTATTTTTTATTATTATAATTGATGCTACATTGTGGAGGTAACTCTCGAGGTAGCTTTTCACAAACATCCCTCCAAAATCCTCAGGAGAGATGTAAACTACAAACTTATCATGTTTTGATATTAATGATGGTGCGTCTATTTGCGCAGTCTCTTACACTTCCATGGTTTCCATATGGACTAGCCAAGCTTCTACTCTGCGCTTCAGACATAGTTTGGCAACATCCACCAACGTAAGCTCTCATTTAATGACTATAGCGACTTCCTCTGTTGCTTCTACCCCTGCTGCTTCGTGTAAGCGTTGTTGCATCATGGATCGCTTGATCAGAGGCAACTAACGTTTCATGCCATGAGCATGAACGTAAATCGCTCAGTCGCTCTAGTGTGTTTATGCCAGCATAGGAGTTGTCCCCCAATGATGATTTCATGGTCGTTAACTAGACAAATCCTCCAAACCGGTTCATCATGTAAATCTCCAATTTATAGCTGAAGTCATCCATTGACAGTCTTTACTTCAAACATCCTCGTTCTGGTTTGCAAACCCAGCTTTGTTTCCATATCGTTGCTTGTGAAACTATGAAAAGCTCCTCAATCTAGGAGTGCTTGTACCATATTGTAACTTCTACAGTCCCTTGGTTGTACTTAATGCATTATCGCAGGTTGGTCGAAAACGTACCCCTCATCCAACCGTGCCATCTCAGAAACCATCGTCTACACAAGTGTGGGCCGCTAAAATGGACGATCGGTCGGTGCAGATTTCTCCGACTGGATCAAAGGTTTGCAGTCTACTCTTGCCCTTTTTTGCCTATTCCTGTCATTTTTGCCAATCGTGCGAGATGTCTTCCAGGTTCCCACAAGTCCAGCACAGCCGTTGATTGTGATGATCGACGTCGTCAATGTCCATTTAGAATGAGGAATTTATCAATTGTGACTTCTCCTGCCACAATATGGGTTGTGTACTTGGGCTCGCCAAGCGTGGGATTCTTGCATCCGAGTGTTGTAGGCAATGCTGTCGATGCAATCAACTTCTGTAATCATTTGCAAAAGCTCATCCTGGATGCTGAATGTGGCAATTGCCTGTCTAAAATCACGTTTGAGGCTGTTATTGTAGATAAACAGTTCTTCCAAAACAAGGTCACGACCGGTGATGATTTTGCTACAACACTACGAGTTATCTGCCACATTGGATTGCTGACATAGGCGTTGAACCTTGTACCATTCATCAGGCTTCGCGTTCATTTTTCAAAACCATGCAAGTGTTGCGTACGCAAAGTCTGTCAGATTCCTTGGTGGAGTCAGCAAGTTGTGCTACATCGGGTTGATCTACTCGAGAGGTAGAATGCATGTGGTCGATGATGTAAGAGCAATCATGTGAGTCCCTGATCTAGCTCCACCGGTCTTATGCTACCGTTGAATGGTCTTTGGATTGGACCACCAACTTATAGTCGTGCCAAGCAAAAGCGAGGCCGTGAGGTAAATTTTCTCTCGTCTTTTTTTTTTTTTTTGCGCTGGAAACGGTGAAGTACAACTCCAAGCTTTTAACCACACCCAAACCATTGACCTTATAGATTTTGTAGGATCAAATGGCTCAGGAAGGGGCTCGCTCGAGGGTTGGGAATTTCTCTTGGTGAGTACTAGTTCTCACACAAGTGCATTCTGAGCTCCTTAGTCTCCCCATTGAGTTGTTAAAGTAGGTGAATGTTGAGGCTCTCAAGTCCAAAAAGTTTATGTTACTGGTTTTCATTGGTGTGAACTTGTCGACCTGTGCCTGCCATCATTCTAGGTATTGCCACGACCGATAACAGAGGAGACAAAGGGTTTGCTAAGCTTGGGGAATCTATCATTGGGTTGGCTGTTGGGATTGTCGTTTTTGTGCAATTCACCATGAACATTGACGCATCCCCCTAGAAAGCGTCCTAAACAGCATGTTGTTCATCCTCCATCGTCGATGTCATTGTCGCTTACTACTACTCGTCGTCCGGTCCGCTCACTCCATTCACCACTGTTATCACAATGTGTGCACACTCCTTAACAATGAAGATGAGCTAAAGCCTTGTGCAAGATTGTCATCCAATAATTAATGCATAGATAGTCCCTCCAATGCCATTGCATTGTGCTACCAAGTGTTACGCCTAGGGGAGCGTAGGTGGTTCACAGCAATGAGGTGTGGAGTAGAAGAAGGTTTGATGAATTAGGATATTTGGATCATTTGTATTTAGTGTTAAGTGTACGTCCATGAAAATTGTCACACATGTCAAGCACTTATATGCGGTGGCCAGAAAAGAAATGAGGCACATGTTGGGTCTTGGACACTCAAGTTAGGCAACATGTGCAATCCCACGCCGATGTTGATCGCTTCAAGAAACTCCGCCAAGAAGTGGTGAATTTGGAGAATACGGAGGCGTGATTTTATAAACGTTTACAGCCAGAGAAGTCAATCAAACATCATAGAAACATTAATATGGTCCACGACACTTCAAAAAGTGGTCGAATGTGTCAGAACCTTCAGAAGTGGAATACCGGAGGTGGGAGGAGGTGATCAATATGCCCTTGGTCAAATGGAATGAAATCATGAGGTTGACATGTGGTGGGGCACAAATGTAAGGATAGAAATGACCATCGATGGAGTTTAGGAACTTGAGTACATCGACATCACGATAGTCATAGAAGGTGAACTAGTAGAATGTCTGGATGAAACACAATTGAAATCATTGTGAATTTTTTTCATTATCAATCAAAATAACTCCACTTCAATGAAAGTTATCAAGAAATGAGCTTTTCCATCGAATCTTGTCTGTTGACATTGTCCAACTCCTTCAACACCTTTTACGTCTCCTATCCCTCTTTGTCCTGTTATTGGTACTTTTGTCAATCAATTGGTATGTGGCATGGCTTCTCATAATTCCTGTAAATCCACTTATCTCGCTCATCCATGGTGTCGATATCCGTCAAGTTAGAGGTCTCCGTCGGCTTGGAATTCCCTTCGCTACAATACATATTATGGCCTTGTTTTCTCTATCCATTAGAATCCTGCATCCAAGCATTTGAATTAGTGCTACCAATCCTGTTAGCTGTTATGATCATGCACAGAAGGTCATCCTTGATGCCAAGTATTAGAGTTGAATGTCATACATCATGCTTGAGTCCAATCTTATAGTGGAAATATTTTTGATTGGGGGCGATATCACTGTCGGTGATGATTTTGTTTAGCATTCCAAAGTACATGAGAAAGTGTGCAAATTCCTCCTAGCTTAGCGAGAGATTATGAAGATTTTGGCAGCTTGGATTGATCCGGTCAAGTGGTAGAATGCCTTTGGTTGGCACTGTGAGGGCAACGGTCCAAGTTATCGACTTACATCCACCCGTCTCATGCTGCTATTGATTATTCTTTAGACCAAATCACCATTCTGGTGCTGTGCCATGCAAAGTTGGGGATGCGAGGTTAGCATTTCTTCTTTTGAAGTTGTTGATGGGAATAACAGCAATATTCACCTATGATATCTCTTCAATATCCACACCGTTAATCATTTACTATTTGCAGGATCAAACAGTCTCGTGAGTGCCGGCAGGAGTGAAGGTTCATTGAACAACAGTGATATTCACCTATAATCTTTCTTCAATCTCATTACTTTTCCCATGTATGCAGTGAGCAGCTCCTCCATGCGCGTCGTAATCTGTTGGAGCAAATGGTTCGTTAGGCTCTCGAGTATTGATACCTTGTCATTGAGTTCACCATGAATGTGAACTTATCAGCCAATGCCACCTCCTTCAGGGGATAGTGGAGGAAAAGGTGTCATCGAGCCTAAGGGGCCCGCCACAAGATTGGGCGTCACAGCCGTTTTCCCTCTGCCAATTGCAACGAAGCTTCGTGGGGACCATGACCTCTGTTGAATAGTAATTCCCTTTGCTACAAGTCATGATGCTCTTTTAGAAACCCTTTGTTGCTTAAAGAGCATCATGAATCTCTTTCCACAACACCTCCATAAGTGAAGTCTTCACCATGTTGCCACTACTTGTAGTGTGGTGCACTCTGCAACGTCTTCTGCAATTGGAAAACCTCTGTTTCAGGATTTTTATGGCAAACTTCCCTGAACTTTGACAGGTTTGCAGAATTAAAGCAACACACTAACTTTCAAAATCTAGTGGCAAGACTTCTGAAGTTTCTGGGATGAAACTTGTCAAACACTCACAAAGAAACAGGCAGCTGTGAAGAGAGTAGCTGGCAAGCATCATAAGGACATCGAGTTCCGTGTCGGTGGTCTTGCACTACCCAGCAGCACAAACATCCGCTTCCAAAGAGAGGTTTGCGTCAAATTGAAATCTAAGTGGTTGGGGTCGTTCATGATTGAGGAGATGCAGACACCTCTCATTGCAAAACTCTGACTACCAAACAACACGGCTTTCCATGCGGTGCTCTGCATTTGCACACTTATACACTAGTGCATCCAAGACGAGCACTTCCCTAGCAAATACGAACCTCCATCACCTCTTTTTGAAGCACAGAAGGACACTGCCTGTTTAAAAAAGAAACAAGTAGGCTGAATTCCAAATAAAGAGGTACCTTGCAAGGGGGTGGGTCAAGTTGAGTACCTTGCGGTACGGTGCATCAATTCCTCTTGTAAACAAGGAAGGAAGTGGTTTACAAATGTGTGTGGACTTCTCAGCGTTGAACAAGCTGACGGTGAAAAACTGATTTTCCTTACCATGGATTGAGGATCTATTTGACCAACTCCAAGGGGTAAAATTCCTTTTTTCTTTAGATTTGACAGAAAGGGTACCATCAAATCCGCCTCCTGGAAGATGATGTGTCCAAAACAAAGTTTAAAACGTGACTGATACATTATCAGTTTTTTCTTTTGTGCTTGGGGCTAATAAATGCCCCTGCAACCTTCCACGGTGAAATGAACCAAACATTCTTCCAACTAATTGATCAGATACCAGACGAAATCCGGGAAATGCCCAAATCACACGAAGCAGACTTGGAACATGTACAAAATTGCACATTCTTACCTTCTTATGAGAAGGTAAGAATGTGCAATTTTGCATAAGATGAGCTCAAATACCTTGCAAACATACATGGTAAGGTGTTGGTGTATGTGTTTTGAGCTGTCTGACTGTCATGTAGCCTTGTGTAGTGAAAGCTTCCTCGTTTGTACTGATGGTTCTCCAGTGGCTATAGTACTCCTTGTGTGACACGTATGGTGCATTCTAGCAGCTTAGCTCACCCATACATGTTTGACAGAGTTTTCTCAGTGGTCAAGACTCAGAAACTTGCTGGTTTGTGCCAATGCACTGGGAGACCCCATTGACATTCACCGCATAGTCTCTAACATTTTGTGCATCATTTATGTGGTTGAGACCCGGGTACACGTTGGTTTGTACAGGTACCTCATAAGACCCAGCACTCATTGATCTAGTCTTTGATGAACCTCTGTCAAGCATATGTAATTTGCAAGTGGTTGAGACCAGGATGCCCGGTTACTTGTTCCAGCATCTCGTGAGGCCTAAACTTGCCTAGTCTAGCTGGTCGGTGATGCTAGTGTGTCACTGACGTGACGTGTTTTGGGTACATTGCATATCTTCCCGACGGTCGAGACGCGAGTCCACGGATCATTGTTCCGGTGCTTCAGGAGACCTCCATTATGTGGTTAACATTCTATGGCATGCAAATTCCTTGTTTGTACCTTTTGGTGGGACGGGGATGACGGGGTCTAGTAGGCTAGCCACCAGTTCCCAGTACATAAGCCCTTTGTATGGCTCATTGTACCACTTCTTGATTCTTAATTCATTAATTCCAGACTCAACCAAATTTTGGCGGTGCATTTCTCCCGCTCACCACTAGAGCTTATGTCTCATCTGGTGTGGACCTGCATGCCCTAGACTAAGTCCACCTCAAGGAAGGCATCTGTGTCAACCACAGAAGGTCCAAACAATAGTGGATTAGCCGTGTCCACAATACGCCGTGCACATTAGGTCTTTCATCGGGCTTGCAAACTACTTTCCACGGTTTTTGGGACGAGATTCGACCTTGTTAGCTCTGTTAACAAAGCTCATAGAGAGATACATGTAGTGGGAATTTGTAGAAGGTTGCAAGAACACTTTTCTCAAAGCCAAAGAAATTATGTCCACAGTGCCAGTATGAAATCTTCCGGATCCATCACAATTGTGGGAAGTGTAACGTGATGCATTGATAGTATGACTCAAAATAGTCCTCATGTAGAATGGTCATCCACTTACATATGAGAGCTGGAAGATTATCCCTATGGGGACGCAGTACACGAGTGGTGAGAAAGAACTCCTCGTAGTTATACACATTTTTAAGATGTGGCATTGTTACCTCAACCTGAACCTTATCATACTAACTTGCTGAGGGCATCCTAGCCACCTGCCCCAACCCCCAGTGTTTTGCTCATGAAGTTCCTGACACATTCAACTTGTAGAAGTTATGATAGAGGTATGAAAAGTGTTTCGGCATTTCAATGGTCTTTGGGTTACTTCTCAACAACTCTAGACATCTATTAACCAACGCCTCTGTTCTCATACCCCTCCAGCTTCTCAGTGGAGTTCATGGATGGGACCACTCACGATGTGGCATCACCGGTGTTGCTGGACTCAAGTTCCCTAGACCTAAGATATGCCTCTTTTGGTTTCTTGCACTTATGTATACGTACTTGACATATCCAACACTTGTCATGAAAGCAAACTTACTATTCAACATAAATGATCCGATTTTCCCCAATCCTTGAAGGGTACATGTAAGGATTACCCATAAAATTTGGTTGTGTATATGTCCTACACAGCGATCGGAAGAGCATTAGCATCTTCTCTGGAGTTCACAAGAATAACACTCCCCTATCCACTAGCCTGAGAAAACTGAAATTTTATCCACGAAGAACAAGAAATAATGGCATATCAGTGCTGCATGCGATGCTGCTTTGACATGTTGACGTTGAATGTTTTGTTGCGCATTCACAAACCCTTCTTTCAATTATTTGCGTATGTTTTATTGGGGGTTTGCATATGGTTCACATGGGAGTTCCAAGACTCCCCATGCGTTGAAAGGGAACCTGCTGGGCCTCCCTGCCGTGGGGTCCAGTATGTGAACCGAGGGGCGCCCGGCGTGACGGTCACACGCCGAGCCCTTGGGATAAACCTCCCACCCTCAACCCCTTGGTGTGTGGGCCGACCCTTGAGATGTCGCACGACCCTCTCCTAGCAGCAAGGCCGCTGCTAGTGACCGAGGTTCCCGCCGTGCGGCTCTCCCGGCGGCGTTTGCATCAAGGTGCGCTACGGAAGACTTGTAAGATCGAATGGACGTGTGCAAGGTGATGCTTGGAGAACAAGGAGATTTGGGCAAGGAAATAACCCTTAGACTGGATAGATCAGTACAAGGAAACGTACAGAGTCTCTGGGTAAGATTGGCATGCCTAGATCAATCCCTAGGCTTCCTTATGTACCAGCCCCTATGGGGCAGCCGAAATCTACTCAGCACTACAAAGCCCTTTATCGAGGCGCACTCATGCAAATAACACATGCATCATGTAGTGAGCGCTGAGAGCTTTCCAACGCACCAAAGAATGCCTCAATCCGTAAAGAAACGGCTAAGTTATGGCCGTTTGAATACTCCACGCGTGACGGCCGCTGGCAGCACCGCCAGCGAGGGTCACGGCCGCCCGAAGCGCCTTTGCTTGCGAATGCAGCTCCAGCCGCCATCCCGAAGCGCCCATGGACTCCAATGAACCTTGCCTCATTGGCTAAACGTCCATCCAGGGGCGCTTTGGCTGCAGTGGGCGAGAAAGTCGCTCCGCCGTGCTCGGGGTCGAACCGGTACGTCTCCTGTTTTCTGGAGGTGCGCCTCCCACCTTTGCACGGCCGTATCTTTCTCGTCCCTGCACCAAATGACCCGGTTCTTGGGTCGATTTCGCATGGTTTTTCATGTAGAGTACAATGGGAGAATCAAAACATGCATATGACCTCAGCATGATGACGTCATCACCGCCTCGACCGGCGGCTCCCATAACATCACCCCCCCTCCAAGGGCGCACCGTCCCGGTGCGCTCCTGGTACGCTCGGAGGACCGTGTTGACAGCACCGCCCCTGTGGAAATTGGTTTCGGGGACCCAACAGTTGTGCTCAGGCCCATAGCTGAGCCGTTGCACCAGGTATCGCCACCCGTTACCGCACCGACGGTGCCCGAGAATCTTCTCCACCACATACTCCTCTTCACCCTCCACCAAGACCGGTGGGGGAGGGGCCTGTCCCCGCGCCGTAAACTGCGCATCCGGCTCCTTGTAGGCCTTGAGAAGAGAAGCGTGGAATACGGGATGGATCCCATAGTGGTCGGCAGCTCCAACTCGTAGCTCACCGAAGACCGCTTCTCCTTGACCGGAAAAAGGACCCACCCACCGTGGCTTGAGCTTGTCGCTGCCCACCCCCGCCAGCTCCAGGTTTCGCGAGCTCAGCAGTACCTGTTGTTCCACCAAGAACTCCTCGGCTGTCCGGTGCTTGTCCGCTTGCCGCTTCATCTGCTGCTGTGCCTTGTGTAGCGCCTCGTGTACACCGCGCCACACCTCTGTGAAGTCACTTGTAAACTGCTGCACCGCGGGTAGGTCCGAACCCGTTGCAATGTCTAAGGGACATGTCGGCTGCACCCCATATACTACCTCAAAGGGGGACCACCCCGTAGAGGCATGCACTGCTGAGTTGTAGGCAAACTCAGCCACCGGGAGTTTGCATTCCCATCCCTTGCCATTCGGCTCCAAGATCCCCCGCAGTAGCTGCTCCATGGTCTGATTGGTGCGCTCAGTTTGGCCATCCGTTTGGGGATGGTAGGCTGATGAAAGAGCCACACGGGTGCCTAGCTTCTTGAAGAGTTCCTCCCAAAACCGGGAGGTGAAGCGGGGGTCGCGGTCCGAGACCATGCACTTCGGCACCCCGTGCAGTTTGATGACGTGTTACAAGAGGAGTTGAGCCGTCTTTGCTGCGGTGACCTTCTCCGCACATGGAATAAAGTGTGCCATTTTGCTGAACCGGTCCACCACCACCAGCACCATGGTATTGCCCGTTGCATTCCGTGGAAGACCCCCCACAAAATCAAGTGAGATGTCCGTCCACAGACGTTCCGGCACCAGTAGTGGCTGCAGCTCCCCTGGTGCCCATGTCCTCCGTGACTTGATTCTTTGGCATGTGTCACAGCTGCTCACGTACTCCTTACAATCTGCTCCCATCGTCGCCCACCAATATTGGTCCGCAAGCGTCTTGAAGGTCTTGTCATGGCCGAAGTGACCACTGTAGTGCGAGTCATGCGCCTCTTCCAACAGCGCTTGCCGCAATGACGCACTCCGTGGCACCACAATCTGGATCCCCTTCTCACGCCGCCAATACTGGCCATCCCACTCGCACCCCTTCACCGTACTTCCTGCAAAGTCCTTGTCCTTCGCATACCCGTGTGCAAACAGGCTGCGAATGATTGGAGATTCCGCCAGCACCGTGATCGCATGCACGCCCAAGTCCGGGCGACGCGAAAGCGGGTCCGCTAGATTGATCCTCCCTGGTTTGTACTGGATCTCGTAGTCGAAGCCGCCCTCTAGTAGCTCCATCCACCGTGCTTGAAGACGACTCAGGTTCGGCTACGACTTGAGGTACTTGAGCGCGTAGTGGTCCGTGTGCACCACAAACCGCCGCGCCTCAAGGTAGCACCTCCATTGCTTGAAGGCCTGGACCACCGCGAGCATCTCCTTCTCGTGGATCGGGTAGTTGAGCTCAGCCCCTTTCAGCTTCTTTGAGTAGTACGCAATGGGCTGCAACCCCTTCCCTTGGTCCTGCATCAGCACCCCGCCGATCGCATAGTCGCTTGCGTCCGTCGCCAACACGTACTCCTTGCTCGTGTCCGGATGCACCAACATCGGGGCTTGACACATGGCAGCCTTCATTGNGTTCGGCTGCGACTTGAGGTACTTGAGCGCGTAGTGGTCCGTGTGCACCACACACCGCCGCGCCTCAAGGTAGCACCTCCATTGCTTGAAGGCCTGGACCACCGCGAGCATCTCCTTCTCGTGGATCGGGTAGTTGAGCTCAGCCCCTTTCAGCTTCTTGGAGTAGTACGCAATGGGCTGCAACCCCTTCCCTTGGTCCTGCATCAGCACCCCGCCGATCGCATAGTCGCTTGCGTCCGTCGCCAACACGTACTCCTTGCTCGTGTCCGGATGCACCAACACCGGGGCTTGACACATGGCAGCCTTCATTACACCAAAGGCTTGCCCCTCCTTTGCACCCCACTCCCATTGGCGCCCTTTCTTGAGCAAGTCTGTCAAGGGTGCTCCCATTGCCGCGTGCCCCCGGATAAACCTCCGGTAGTAGTTCGCAAAACCCAGAAAAACCTGGATGTCACGCACGCACGCCGGCTCTGGCCACTCCTGCACTGCTTCCACCTTTTTTTGGGTCCATGCGGATTCCCCTCCCGCTGACAATGTGCCCGAGGAACTCCACCTCCTGGTTGGCAAATTCACACTTGCTAAGCTTGGCAAACAGCCGCTCCTTTCTCAGCACTTCCATCACCGTTCGCAGGTGCTCTTGGTGCTCCTCCATCGTTCGCGAGTAGACAAGGATGTCGTTGAGGAAGACGACCACGAATTGGTCCAAGTAGGGGTGGAACACCCGGTTCATCAACGCCATGAACGCAGTAGGAGCATTCGTTAGCCCAAAAGGCATCACGAGATACTCGAAGTGTCCATAGCGCTTCCGAAACACGGTTTTTTCCACATCCTCTTCCACAATGCGGATTTGGTGGTACCCCGACCTTAGGTCCAGTTTGCTAGAGACGCGTGCGCCTCATAGCTGGTCGAACAGCTCCTCGGCCCGCGGCAATGGGTAGCGGTTCTTCACCGTGATGTTGTTGAGCGCCCGGTAGTCCACGCACATCCGCAGCTCCCCTGATTTCTTCTTGACGGACAGCACCGGTGCCGCGTACGGAGACACCGACGGTCGAATGAAGCCTTGGTCCACCAATTCCCCCAACTGCTTCTTGAGCTCCGCAAGCTCTGCATCGCTCATGCAGTTGTAAGACCGCACCGTTGGTGTCGAACCTGGCACCACCTCGACCTTGTGGTCGATGTCACGCCACGGTGGCAGCCCCTTTGGCAATTCCTCCGGAAAAACGTCCCCGAACTCCTTGAGCACCTCCCCAACACTGGGAGGCAACTCTGGAACCCCCGCGCCTTCCACCGGCTGCCCCTTCGCTGCTTCAACCGCTGCAATCTGCTGCTCTGCTGCTTGTTGTGGACGCACCCATGCCAAGTAACCCTGGCCACCCTTGCGCTCGCACCGCTTCAGCTGTTGCAAGTTGATGACGCGCAGCTGCTTCCCCGCTTCCGCCACTTCCGACTCCTTCCCCTCACCTCGCCACAAAGGCAAAGTGATATCTTTCCCGCCCGCCTTCACGACCACCCGGTTGCACCTCCAATCCACCTCCGGATTCCAGGCGTGCAGCCAATCCCGGCCGATCAAACAGTCGTAATCATCCATAGGGCAAGTGTGGAACTCCATGTCACAACCCAACTCACCCATACGGACTTTGTGCTTGACGAGAGGCCTGCCGCACTCCACCACTCCGGACACCTGCCGCGCTTTGGCCGACGTCCCCGGCTACCGTGCGAGCTCCAACCTCGTCGCCAACCTGTCGTTGAAGAAGCTATGGCTCGCACCGCCGTCGAGCAGCCCGCGTAGCTTCCTTTGACCCTTGAAACTCCCCTCCGGAATCTCAAGAACCAGCTCCAAGACGATCCCTGGAAACTGCCGGGTCTCACCCTCATTCCGCAACAGCACTTGAGGCAGCTACTTAATCGGCAAAAGCCTTTCAGGGCTGGTGATGCCCTTTGCGGACGAAAGACTTGCAGCAGTAGGTCGTCCCCTCCTCACTGCTGCTGCCCGTTTCCCTGCTGTGCCTTGCGATTGGGGCAATCCCACTTGCGATGACCCTCCTCACCACAAACCCAGCACTAACCTCTCGGCCCCTGTTGCCCGCCCGCACCCCGCTGCCCGCCTTGGATTGCATCCACCTCCATGGGCACAGCCTGACCCGGCTGCTCCACCCGTGGTTGTGTTGCATAGCTGGTCCGGCGCGCATTGTAGCTTACCGCGTCGATGCGCTCCGCCGCCGAGACCAACTCCGCAAAGGTCCGCAACCCAAGCACCGCGAGTTCGCGTTGGACGTGCGGCTTCAGGCCGTTGTGGTAGCGGTCCTACGCCTCTGCGTCCGAGAGGTCATCGATCTGCGCCGCAAAAGCCATGAAGCGCGTAGTGTAGTCCTGGACCGATCCGCCTTGCTTGACATGCTTGATCTTATCACGTGCGACCCGGCTGCCGTTGAGGAGGTCGAAACGCGCCGGGAGCATCGTCTCGAACTGCTCCCACGTCTCTGGCTTCTCCGTCAACGCCCGCGCACCAAGCTGCACTTCCCGCCCCAGCGGTAGACTCAACAGTGGCTGAAGCCGTGCCCCAGCACCCAGCCCGTTCGGCAATCCAGCGGCATTCCACCGGCACAATGCCGACCACCACTACAACGCCATTCCTCGCAGTAGCGTAGGTGCATACTCCAGCCTTGTGGCATCTTCTCCCACGGAAATGCCCAACGCCGTAAAGTACTGGTTCACCGTGAAGAGCCACTCGCGCGCACTGCCCTTGCCCGTGTAGAACTCCGGCTCCTTCGGCTTGGGCCGCCGAAAGGCAGGTGTGGATGCCAATGCAACACTCCCCAACGCACTGCTCCCTTGGCCGACGTACCTCGCCTCAACCTCCGCACGCAGTTGCTGGTTCTCTTGACACAACTCGTCAAGAGCACGCCGGATCTCCTCCATGAGGTAGGCCTGGTCGTAAGCCGCTGCCGCCATGGTTCCGGTTGTGACAAAAAATTTCTGGCCAAATGCAGTTGTGGCAGATCTGCTGCCTCCCTTGGGTCCGCGCAAAGCCGAGCAAACGTCCACGTGCTCTGATACAAAATGTAAACCGAGGGGCGCCCGGCGTGACGGTCACACGCCGAGCCCTTGGGATAAACCTCCCACCCTCGACCCTTTGGTGTGTGGGCCGACCCTTGAGATGTCGCACGACCCTCTCCTAGCAGCAAGGCCGCTGCTAGTGACCGAGGTTCCCGCCGTGCGGCTCTCCCGGCGACGTTTGCATCAAGGTGCGCTGCGGAAGACTTGTAGGATCGAATTGACGTGTGCAAGGTGATGCTTGGAGAACAAGGAGAGTTGGGCAAGGAAATAACCCTTAGACAGGATAGATCAGTACAAGGAAATGTACAGAGTCTCTGGGTAAGATTGGCATGCCTAGATCAATCCCTAGGCTTCCTTATGTACCAGCCCCTATGGGGCAGCCGAAATCTACTCAGCGCTCCGAAGCCCTTTATCGAGGCGCACTCATGCAAATAACACATGCATCATGTAGTGAGCGCTGAGAGCTTTCCAACGCACCAAAGAATGCCTCAATCCGTAAAGAAACGGCTAAGTTATGGCCGTTTGAATACTCCACGCGTGACGGCCGCTGGCAGCACCGCCAGCNTATGTACCAGCCCCTATGGGGCAGCCGAAATCTACTCAGCGCTCCGAAGCCCTTTATCGAGGCGCACTCATGCAAATAACACATGCATCATGTAGTACGCGCTGAGAGCTTTCCAACGCACCAAAGAACGCCTCAATCCGTGAAGAAACGGCTAAGTTATGGCCGTTTGAATACTCCACGCGTGACGGCCGCTGGCAGCACCGCCAGCGGGGGTCACGGCCGCCCGAAGCGCCTTTGCTTGCGAATGCAACTCCAGCCGCCATCCCGAAGCGCCCATGGACCCCAATGAACCTTGCCTCATTGGCTAAACGTCCATCCAGGGGCGCTTCGGCTGCAGTGGGCGAGAAAGTCGCTCCGCCGTGCTCGGGGTTGAACCGGTACGTCTCCTGTTTTCTGGAGGTGCGCCTCCCACCTTTGCACGGCCGTATCTTTCTCGTCCCTGCACCAAATGACCTGGTTCTTGGGTCGATTTCGCATGGTTTTTCATGTAGAATACAATGGGAGCATCAAAACATGCATATGACCTCAGCATGATAACGTCATCACCGCCTCGACCACCGGCTCCCACAACACAGTAGGAGCCCGCGCAAAGATAAATCCCAAAAATCCCGAGTGTAATTCAGGGTATGGTTTGACCAAATTTTGCATGCAAAACGTTTGGGTTTTGAGAGTAAGGGAGAAAGACAAAAACAAAAGCGTTTCTGCTCTATCTCCCAAACGGGCGTTTTCACTTGATCGCAATTCTTGCGTGGTAACAAGAATCGTAAGGGGGTTAGACACGCCCCACCTCGCTTTACTCAATCAGCGGCGTGGTAAAGCAAGAGGGAAGGTCAGCCTTATTTTTTTAGTCATTGGGCAGAGCGTCAATGAAGTTTAGAATTTGGGATACTTGAGCAAAGTGTACTTCGGTGATTAGTGTCAAGTTGATCAAACATATAAGTACAAGTGTCGAGATACAAATGAGGCATAGTTGGGGTCGTTGGGTCGATTTTCAAGTGACGTGTGCAGAGTTGAGTCGTGATTGGTCGGATTCGAGGAGGCCCGCCAAAGAATCAGGAGACTTTGAGAATCGATGGTGCAGTGTAACCTGGCAGTACCACGCCGACCTATCGAAGGAGCCACGTGGCTCGAGCGGGGTCAATTGGGACTGTGGGAGGTGACATGGGATGGCTTGAGGGTTGGAGACCCTCAAGCACCACGGTTTTGGCCTAGTCAGCCAAGGATTCCATCAAATCCACTGCATTGTTGTCAGAAATTCAGGGCTCGAATTCCACGTTGGGACTACCGGAGATGCCGAGGCGGCCTTCACTCCTCGTGGTGGGGACTGTAGCCTGGCAGTGCCACACTGACCAGTTGAAGGGGCCACGTGGCTCGAGCAGGGTCACCTTGGACTATGGGCGGTGAGACGAGATGGCTTGAGGGTCAGAGACCCTCAAGCACCACGGTTTTGGCCTAGTCGGCCAAGGATTCTATCGAATTCGCCACATGCAGATACAAGATACACTTTTGTGAATCCGGATTTGTCATGGAACTTGAAGAATTCAACCGAAAGGTTGTGATACTAATGTTGTAGATTTGTGAGAGTGGTGGGAGTTGTCAGAAGGTTCATGAAGATTCAATGAGGGCAGGTTCCGTTGGCCAGTTTGCCCTCAACCGTCGGAGTGAACATCACGGTCTCACGACGTGATGGGCTGTTTGTGAAGAAACAAAAGTGTCCACTCAGAAAGATTAGGGACTCGTGTACGTCTGGTACAAAGCAAATCCCCCCTTTTAGTCGCGACGTCCTAGCGCGTGTACAAATGTGGCCCGATGACGGCGGTAATAGCAGTGGATTAAGTGATCAACGTCTCGGATGTTGTTGTATCATTTCTGTTGTGTGCGGCGTTGTAACCGTGCCACTTGACAAGATATTATGTCCTTGTGCCTTGTCTTTGTTGGCCAAATATGTCCTTGATGATATACCCTGTGTCCTCGTCTACTTGGATTGGAGGAGGGAGAGGGACATCCCTGCCAGAGAAGTTCCTCAGGGGTCTTGGTAGCGCTTGAGTCTGCTAACATGGAACACCGGACGAACTTGCATAGTGTTGGGGAGTTTGAGTCACGCAACCACGAGGATTTGCATGTGCTCAATCTCAAACAGTCCCAACCATCGGGGTTTGAGCTTTAAACAGTCGACTTGTAGAGTCTGATGTTTGCCGAGCTGAGAAGGACTTTGTCGCCGGCAGCAAACACGTCGTCGTTGCAATGTCGGTCACTTTTCACTTCATTTCTGCTTGTGTCTTCGCGAGATTTTTCCGTGTTTCTTCCGAGATGGTAGAGAAGTCTCGGCGTTGAACTTCAATTGTAGGAATGTTGCTGGGACTTTGTTATCCGGTTGATGTGGCGGGAATTTTGCCATACACCACTTCAAACGGAGTTCTACCTGTTGTGGTGGAAACTGCCAAATTATATGAGATTTTGGCAGTCAGAAGTTTTTGTGCCCAATACGTCCCGTGAGATGAGCATTGTGTTCTGAGAAGTTGTTCGAGCGTCTGGTTTTTCCGCTCGGTTTGACCATTGCTTTGAGGATGAAACACTGCTGAAAGTTGAATTGTATTGCCATAGCGAGTCATCAGTTCACTCCAAAAAAGGCTGGCGAATCCACCGTCTCTGTCGCTTATGATGGTTCTCGGCACGCCGTGTAGCCGCAGGATGTTGTTTAGAAACAACCATGCTGTTCCCTTGGCAGTGATGGTGGTCGTTGTCGAGATAAAATGGGACATTTTTGACTGGTAATCCCGTGACCTGTCAAGGACCACAAGGATTGCGTCATATCCGTCATGTTTGACTGGTAATCCCGTGACAAAGTCCATGGAGATATCGGCCCACGGATCCATTGGAACAGGGAGCTGCTGCAGAAGTCCGGGTAGCCGTGTGTGGCGGGATTTTTGTCGCTTACCGGTGTCGCAAGACTTGCAGAAGTAAGGCACGTCGGATTGCATTTTTTCCCACCAAACGTTTTTTGCTAGCTTCTTTAGCGTCTTGTCCTCTACGAGGTGTCCACCTTGTCTTGTGTCGTGACACTCTTTGAGGAGAACACATCGAAGTTCGTTGTTTGGGGGAACGACCGCTTGGCGAGTGAATCCACGTCACCAATAGGGTGCGTCGTGCCAGAGTTTTGCCTTGTTGTATCCGCCGTGTTGGTTGTAGCCTTGTGTGAACAGCCAATCAAGATATGTGTCTCGCTGGAGCTGTAACGTTGCCACCTCAGCCATGGAATCTGGTTGGCGGCTGAGTACGTCTGTCGGGTTGATTTTGCCTGGCCGGTACGCGATATCGTAGTCAAACCTGGATTCAAGGAACGCGATCCATCGGGTTTGAAATCAACTGAGGTTTGGCTGCGTCTTCTAAAACTTAAACGCATGACGTAGCTAAGTTTCGGTCCTTGAAGTTTTTGAGACATGTAGGCGACCGGTTGCTCGCACATGCCGTGGTCTTGCAATAGGAATGCGCCAATGGCTCGATTTGAACCATCTGTAACCATGACATAGATGACAATTAGAATGGCTAATCGTAGGGCTGGTGCTGCGGTTAGTGCGTTCCACAAAGGGGTAAACGCTTCTTGTTTGTTTTCTCCCCACGACCATTCGTTTTTTTCGAGTGAGGTACAAAAGAGGCACTGACACTCAGGCATCATTCCGTAAAAAGCGCCGATAGCAATTGTAGAAGTCAAGGAATACTTGAATTTCTCTAACATTGGTTGGCATCGGCCAATCAACAACTGCTGAATCCTTTTTTGGATCCATGGTGATCCGTCCACCGTCGATGATGTGACCTAACAACTCGATCGATCGGCGACCGCAATCGCAATTTGAGGGTTTTCCAAGAGTCTTCTCTCTTTGTAAGACTTTGAAGACTTTTGAAAGATGTCCATTGTGCTCCTCCAGGGTGCGACAATACACCAGAATGTTGTCAAGGTACACCACGACAAAATCGTCGAGGTATGGACACAAAATGTTGTTCATTGCCGCCATGAACATCGCCGGGGCATTCGTTAGTCCGAGCGGCATTACAGTGAACTCAAAATGCTTATAGCGAGTTTGAAGCACTGTCTTCTTGATGTCGGCGCCTGCTACGCGTATCTGGTGATATCCGTTGTGCAAGTTGATTTTGCTGGAAATTCGAGCCCCTTGGAGTTGGTCGAAAAGTTCATCAACTCGGAGAAGAGGGTAGCAGTTCTTGATGGTAGCGTTGTTCAACACCCAATAGTCCATGCACATCCTCATTTTGCCAGTTTTCTTTTTGACAAGTAATATTAGTGTGGCATATGGTAACGTGGATGGGCGGATGAAAGACACTGATTGAGCATTCTCTCGATTTGATTTTTCAGCTCGTGATCGCTCATCCAATAGGCTCCTCAAATTGTAGGTCTGGTGTCGGGCTTCAGTTTGATGCGATTGTTGACGTCTTTGTTGAGGAGTTAGGGTTTACGAGGTTGTCCGGGAAGATGTTCGCAAAATCCGGGATGAGTGGTGTAAGCTTTATGGATACCATTGTGAACTTTGTGGATGCCGGTGAGGCTGATGGGGCTGATGAGCCAAATGAGGATGACGAGTCAGTAGCTGTCACTTTCGCATCCTCTATTGGCTCGAGGTTTACGAGCCATGCACGAGCTCCTTATTGTATGCATTACTTGACCACATTGAGCGCTATTGGCTATACATGTTGTCGCTTCTTGGCTACCACGGCTTCCTCCACTACTTCCATCTGTGCTCCCTCTGCTGTCGGCTTTCGTCCCATGCACGGAAGTTGTTTGGTACCGTTAATCTCCATGTAGACGTTGGTGCTATTCCAGTTGACCTGTGGATTGTGCTGGTACAAGACATCTCCTCCGAGGATGATTTTGTGATTGCTCATTGGACAAGACCTCTAGACCGTTACATCCCTTAGATCTCCCACTTGTAGTCTTTGTGGTTCTCGGAGTCTCCGTATTTGCAATCTCCCATCGACGGTCTTTCCTTCAAACACCCTTGGTTCGGTGTGCAAACCCAGTTTGCTAACCATGTCATTGCTCACGAAGCTGTGTGAAGCTACTCCATCCAATAGTGTCGTTACCATTCCTTGACTCTTTCATCCTCAAGGCTAGACCCTTAGAAGTATCGCCGGTTGGTTTTCCTCGTACCCCTCATTGAACTTTGCAATCTCGGAAACCCTATGTGGCAATGTAGGTCGTTCAGATGGGCGATTGTTCGGCACATATCGCTCCTCACGGACAAGAGTTGTGCCTTTTACTCCTACCCTCTGCCTTTTCTTGACTCTTTTTTCTACGACTTCCCCCTCCCCCTTTTGGCCTGTTTTTTGGTCTGGCATATGCAAGCGATGTGCCCGAAATTTCCAAAGTTGTAGCACGTTTGCGTTTCCGTGTGGTCGACGATTTCCATTTCTATCGGAGTTGAGGAGTCTCTTGTCTGACCCCTTCAATTTTCATGATAAGTGTAGTTAGAAGGTCGCCAGCCATACGATGCTCGGATTTGAGCATTGTAGTCGGCGCTGTCGATCCTTTTCTACTACTTTGATCATCCATGGAAATTCATTATGGATGCCGAAAATGGCAATTGCTCGCTGGATATCTCGCTTGAGACCGTTGTTATAGTGAAAATAGAGTTTGTCACGGGCGATGTCTACTCCGGTGATGATCTCGTGCAATCTTTGTGAATACTCTCCCACGCTGGATTGTTGACGGAGACAATGGAGCTTGTACCGTGCGTCAGGCTTTTTTTTCACTCGTCCAAAACGTGAGAGAATCACTTGCAAGAATTTGTTCTAGCTGGTTGGTGGCGTCAGCACGTCTTGCCATTGTGGATTGATCTACTCCAAGGGTAGAACACATGCGGACGATGATATGAGACGGGCACCGTTGGCCGTTGATGATGCTCCACCGGTCTTCTGATGTCGTTGCATGGTCTTTAGATCATACCACCAGCTTAGCGCCGTGCCGCCGAAAGGCCATGAGGTCAGATTTCTTGTGATCGTTGTGGACCCGAGCAGCGATGAAGTAGACCTCCAAACTCGTCAGCCACTTCCGAACCGTCATTCCTTTTGAAACTGCAGGATTAAACGGTTTTGGTGGAGCCGGACGATGTTTTGGTTCCCTCGAGAGTGGGGAATTTCTCCAAACGAGCACCAGTTCTCATGCACTTGCGTTGCAAAGAGCATCCATCGTGACATTGAGCTGGTGGAGCACATGGCTGTTGATCCCCTCAAGCGCAGAGATCTAGTTTGACAGTGCCTTATTGATCCGTGCTTGAAGCTAGAAACTGTGCTAAAGCGCAAGTAAGTAGCTTTTTTATGCAGCATGCGGGATTCCACGCTTGTTGCTAAGTCTGCTGCCCCCTCAGTCTGCCGCTCCGGACTCAAAGTCTGAGTGCTCTGGGTTTGTTACAGAAATGTGCACGCCAATGTTAGCGCCAGAAAGCACCTGAAACTAGAATTGACTTATGAAGAATGAGCAGCAACGGTAGACCCCTCCAAGTTCTAGCTCCCCCCAACCAGCTCTTTAGAGCTTGTTACTCAGCTAACCAGACAGTCAGAAAATAGACCTATTTTCTGGCAGGCAAGGTTTTCTCACTGAGCCCTGCGAGATAGCCGACAACCTTAAACCCGGGCGTCGTCCGTTTTGCGTGAAAACTGGACCACACCATAACACCGACATTGCAAACGCATTCGTGCGTTCAGAAATAGCTAAAAAAACAACAGCGAGGAGTTATGGCTTCCCAAACCCAGGTAGTGCTTACAATATTCCCTAGTGCCAATAGTGCCATGCTAAAATGAAACTTGGACCCTAAAGTAGAGCATGACGCTTCAGATACAATGGTACATTCAGATCCACGTTGGACGCATGCAGTCGGCATTTGCAGTGGCAGTGACCGCTGGCGGCTCGACCGTCGAGGAGGCTTGCCGATGGAGATAAACATGTCGCCGGAGGGAGGAGGCTCCAGCAAATTGCATGTAGGCCTTAGCGTGCGTCGGCTCCACCGGACGACACTCCAGCAGCGTCAAGTCTCGTCGTCAGTCATCTGCACGCTGATGTACACAAGTCGGGAGGACACAACAGAGCACAATGAGAGATACGAAAAAACCAACTTGTCGTCCAGTCCCACATGTCGTCTGTGTTGTCGTTGTCAAGGTTGTTATTAGGGGCGGCTGGTTTACTGCAATTAGGTCCCCGGCCAGATTGGTTGTTGAAGTGGTAGGGGTTTGTCCAGCTGCCGCATAGGCTGCCACGCTAGCATACGCTGTCCCTTCCAGGTTTGCGTGCAGTGGCACGTTTTGCTCCATCGTCGAAGTCGTCGGCGAAGACCTGTTGCTAGTCGTCAGTTGTGCTTGCTCGTTGTCTAACATCGTTGTCGCAAAGTCTGCGAAATGTTGACGTGTGAGATGCGTTGACGGAATGTGCGAGGTGGTCCCCTAGATGGATAAAGTAGTCGATTGCCCCTCCAGCACCGCTGCGCTGTGATACCAATTGTTATGCTGAACGGAGCATAGATAGTGAACAGGTAGAATTTGCGAGGCAAAACACGATCTAGAATTTGGGACACTTGAGCAATTTATGATTAGCGGTAAGTGTACTTCGTAGGTGTCGAAATGATCAAACATATATGTACAAGTGTTGAGCTACAAATGAGACATAGTCAGGGTCATTGGATCGATTGTCGAGCCATGCATGCAGATTCACGTCGTGAGTGCCGGACACGCGACTCCACAGGAGTCGAAGCACCCTGATTTCTTCGCGGATTCGTGAAGGTCCGCCGAGAAATCAGGGTGCTTCGAGAATTGAAGGTGAAGATGCGAGATGCATCTTTATACATCCATGTTTGTCTCGGTGCATCGAGAAGTCAACCAAAAGGTCGTGATTATTTTATTGTACATTTGCGTGAGCGGTCGGAGTTGTCAGAAGGTTTGGGAAGATTCATTAAGGGCGGGGGTAGTTGGGCGGTTTGCCCTTGACTGTTGGCATGAATATCGCGGTCTCGCAACGCGATGGGCTGTTTGTGTAACAACAGAAATGCCCACTCGGAAGTGTTTAGATTAGGGACTCGTGAACGTAGGTACGCAACACTCGTGTAGGTGAAGGACGCAACACCCCTCTGTAACGGAGGGATGGTTATCCTGTCAATGCAGGTTCAAGTACTTGCTTGATGTAAAACTATGGATGAGCGGGGAGCTCTCTCATTGGTGGCGCGTCTGACACCACCGACGCTAACTGTCAACGAACCCCCGAATTCAATTGGAGCTGGCCCTAGTTCCAGTCCTCCGGAGAGCGGCGGCCGCTGCGGCTCCAGTTGAACAGTCGTCGAAAATCCATGAATGCCTTGCAGAGGACGGTAAACGCACAAACCAGCATATTCTCTCCATCCCGGAGCACATGGACCGTTGCCTTCCCCCAGTCACAGCAGCTGTCGCGAGAAGATGACGGCAGAGCAGGAACTAATGCCTCCGGTCGAGGCGGGTGCTGAAGGAGCAGCAGCAGCAGCAATAGCAGCAGCAGTGGCCTCGGACACCGAAAGCGGCTCTGTGGTCGCTGCCCCTGCCGCTGCTTCTGGTACAGACTCTGCGTCTCCTTCCGCCACTGCTTCTGCCGCTGCTTCTCCCGCTGCTTCTGCCGCTGCCGCTGTTGACGGCGACGCCGAAATCAGGGGCGACCACAGGCAGCTCGACGTTGATGCAGTCCGCGTGGACGCCAGCGGCAGCAGCCAGGGCGCTGTGGACGTCAGAGGTGCGGGCGCCGGCGTGAGCGCTGAGAGCGTGAACGTCGGCCAGGAGCTCGTGGGTTCTCACAGCAGTAGCGTGGAGGTCGGTAGCGAGGGCATTGGTGGCAGCAGCAGCGACGGCGCCGCCTTCAGCGTTGACGGAGGCAAAGGCGGCAGAGGCAAAGGCGGCACTGGCGGGGAAGGAGGCAGGGTCGTCGCCGGTGGCGACGACGTCGACGGAGCCATCAGCGACAGCGGTCTCAGCGACGGCAGCGTCAAGAGCAGCAGAGGCGGCAGCGTCAAGGTCAGCGTTGGCATTCGGCGCCACATAGTTAGTGATGCGGGGGCCGGGGGCAGCAAAGATGCTGCTGGTAG
>SZWC01016240.1:0-24831 GCA_023375785.1 Penium margaritaceum
CCTCGCCCTCGCCCTCACCCTCGCCCTCGACCTCGTCCTCGCCCTCGCCCTTGCCCTCGCGTTCGCCCTCGCCCTCGCCCTCGCCCTTTCCCTCACCCTCGCCCTCACCCTCGCCCTCGCCCTTAATTGTTGGCACTAGTAGGTGTGGCGGCACCCTCAAGGATGCCTAGCTCTCACTGATGCACGCTACTAGTGTTTGGACAGCCAATGGACACCAATGGTGAAGAGTGTGGAGCACAAGGATCACGGAAAGAGTGGACAGAACACGCCGCATTCAGTAGAACTGAATAAAAAAACGTTTTTGTTAGCTATCGTAGTCAGATTATATCAGATCCTTATAGCCTGGGATCTAAGCTTTTCAACACATCCAAGAACACCCAAATCGGAGCAGTAGAGACCCTGCAACGGCCATCGAAGTAGCCCTTAGTGGAACCGTCCACCTTGCCTTGCTCGCTAGGCAACGGGAGGCGCTTCGATGATGCATTCGTCGGAGCCCCTTTCCTCACCCAGAAGTCAAGGAGAGTTTCATCCTGGCCAAGGATTTCCTTATAGTTACCTCATTTATTCCCCTGGTGCATTTGGAGCCCATTGGACACAAACTCGGATCACTGGCGATGGATTATCCTGCCACCCATGGCAGGTACCAGATTCCACCCGCCCAACACCCGATTTTTGCGCTAGCCTAACTTTCTGAATACTCACTCACATTGAGCGATTCAAAGCTCGATCCCGCATGGAAAAATCCAAGGAATTCAAATCTAAATTCAGATCAGATTTTTTACCACTCCTCAGTGGTCAAACTAGGGATTACAATCAACGGAACTCATGGCAAGGGGTACACCATGTCAACAATCTCCCATTATATCGCAGCCTTGATGCCCTGTCCTTGGAATCTGTAGCATTTTAAAACCTCACAGTGCAGACCAAGCTCCATGCAGCTCATGCCGTGCCTGTCCTTGGGTTGTGCCTTGGTCATGGCGTCGGCGAGCATGCGCTTAGTGCCACAATGCACAATAGTCGCATCTCCCTTTGCCACCAAGTCTTGCGCGTAGTAATGACGGATCTCCATGTGCTTGGTCCTCCTGTGTAGCACTGGGTTCTGGATGAGGCTGATGGCACTCATGTTGTCAACGTTGAGTACCATCAGCTTTCTTTGCGGCACGCTGATCTCCTTTAGCAGTCGCCGTACCCACACTGCCTCCTTTGCGGCTTCAACGAGCGCGATGTGCATCGCTTCGGTGCTAGACAATGCAACAAAAACCTGCTTCCTGCTTGCCCATGAAACTACTGCACCACCAAGCACAAAAACGTACCCTGACGTTGATTTTCTTTCATCCACATCACCAGCCCAGTCGGCATCCAAGTAGCCGACCAACTCAAGGGAGTCGTCACGTGCTCCCCTTCCAAACACGAGCCGTGACTGTTTTGTCGCCTTGAGACAGCGGAGGATCCGCTTCACCGCTTGCCAATGCAGCGGCTCGGGGTCAGCAATGTAGCGGCTCACTTGCCCTTCTGTGAAGGCCAGGTCGGGCCGCGTCGCCACCATGGCTTACATGATGCTCCCCACAGCGGACTGGTTTGGTACACCCGCCATCTTCTCCTTCTCCTCGTTAGTGCCCCACCCTATGCTCGAGCTCAGGTCACATGTGGTGGTCATGGGTGTGCCGATGGGGTTTCACTCCTCCATGTTGTAGTGGCAGAGCACCTCTTGCATGTACTTTGCCTGCCCCATCTCCAGCGTGCGTGCCTTGCGGTCCCTCTTGATGGTGACGCCGAGGTAGTACTCGAACTCGCCCAAGTCGGTCATTTTGAACCGACCGTCCGGCTACCGCTTCAGGTTCACCAACTCGTCCATGTCCAATGACATGAGGATGAGGTCATCCATGTAAAGGACCACGATCTAGTGCAACGCCGGCTACTTCCGCACGTACACGCTCTGATCCGCTTCGCAGCACTTGAAGCAAAGCTCGGCCATGAAGCCGTCCATTTTCAGGTACCACATGAGTGGCACTTGCTTCAGCCCATAGAGTGCCTTGCGAAGCCGGCACACCTTCCCCGGCGGAGCGTCCACCCCCTCCGACACCTCCATGAGGACCTCCTTGTCCAGATTTTTGTTGAGGAATGTAGTTTTTACATCCATTTGGTGAACTTTGTAGTCGTGCGCCGCCGCCATTGAGAGATTGGAGCGGATGGAGGCGAACTTCGCCACCGGTGTGAAGGTTTCTTCATAGTGTTCACCCTTTCCTTGGGCATACCCCTTCGCCACCAGCCACACCTTGTATCGCTCCACCTTTCCCTCCTTGGTGAGCTTCTTCGAGGAGCCGATGATTTTTGTGCCCTCTCGCCTGTCAATCAACTGCCAAGTGCCATTCTCTTCATAGGAGGCGTGCTCAGATTTTGTAACTCCCTCCCACTCAACCCCATCCTTCTTCTGCAATGCCTCCTTGATGGTCTAAGGCCTCTCTGCGCAAAGAACTCTCAAGCGAGTGCAGTCCAGATGCCCTCCGCGGCATCATACCGTTTTGATGTCCTCCTTGCGTGTCCGCTTCTTCGGGGATGCTGTTGTCGAGGCTGCTGCAGCTGTTGCTGCCCTCTCGCTGCGCCACTCTAACCCCTGGCCTGTCCCCCCTCTTTTTAGGAATGTTGTCCTGGCGTGCCCTGAACTGCCTAAATGTCCACGACTACTTAGTGCAAAGAGACTTCCAAGGGAGGTGTGTGCTTTGGGTCGCCACAACACCAAGGGAGCACAATTCTGGCAGAATACAGATTGCGGAACCTGAGAAGGCTGCGAATCTTTAATGGTTAGTTATTTTGGTTAGATTACATCCGATTCTTACATCCTGTGATCTTATCTTTCCAACGCATCAAAGCACGCCCAAAACGGAGCAGCATAGCCCCTGCTACGCCCATCCAAGCAACCCTTGGTGGAGCCGCCTTTGGCTGCCGCCGACGTGAGTCATCTCCGACACGAGCCGACGACGGCTCGAAGCGTCTTTCCTTGATTGACAAGTTAAAGAGCAGCTCGACCTGGTCCAGGGGACCTCCCTGGTTGCTTCCTCTAGGGCCTTGGGGTTTATGGAGCCAGTTGGAGCTGAACACGGATCACCGGCGGTGGAGTATCCCGTCACCCCTGACGGGTACCAGATTCCACACGCCGCTCCACCCGAACTTTGGGTAGGGCTAACTTTCTGAATTCTCAACCAAATCGAGCAACTGAAAGCTCGAAACTGCATGGAAAACTCCAAGGAGTCCAAATCTGTAATCAGATTGGACATCCAACCACTCTCTAGTGGTGGGACCAGGGAAACGGCAAACGGCAACCATGGCAGGGGCACTTCTTAACAATCTCCCCCGTGCACCTTCCATGCCGGATGCCTCATGCTCACTCTTTACTCTTCCGCTCCAGCACCTTCAAGCCCTTCACAGCTTGTCAACCCAAGCCCTGCAAGGCTGATGACGTGCCGATCCTGGGGCTGCGCCTTGGTCAAGCAATCTGCGAGCATGTGCTTTGTGCTGAAATGTTGCAGCGCAACCTGTCCCTTCTCCACCATGTCGCACGCGTAGTGGTAGCGCACGTCGATGTGCTTCGTCCTCCTGTGCTACGTCGGATTGTTGGTCAGTGATATGGAGCCAGTGTTGTCCTCCTGAACCACCATAGGCTCCTGCTGCGACATGCCCAGCTCCCCTAGCAATCTGCGGAGCCACACTGCTTCCTTGACCGCCTCGGCCAGAGCGATGTACTCCGCCTCCACTGTGGAGTTGGCGATGTAGTCCTGCTTCCTGCTGTACCACAAGACCGCTGCACCTGCGAAGAAGAACACATAGCCACAAGAGGACTTCCTCCTGTCCACATCGCCGGCGTAGTCCGCGTCAGTGTAGCAGACCAGCCGCAAGGGGTCTGACCTCCCCTTTCCGTCGTACTTGAGGCACGCGTGCCGCCTTGCCTGCAAGTACAGGAGGATGCGCTTCACCGCCTGCCAATGTAGTGGCCCAGGGTTGGCCTCATACCTGCTCACCTGACCCACCGCATAGGCAAATTCCGGCCGAGTCGCCACCATGGCATACATCAGGCTGCCCACCACAGATTGGTAGGGCACCTCCGCCATGTCCTCCTTCTCCTCTTTGGTTTGCGGCGCCATCGCTGCACTCAGCTCACAGCTCGTGGAGACCGGACTGCCCACTGGTTTGCAGTCCTCCATGCCGTACCGCTTCAAGACCTTGGCCACATACTTGGTCTGCCCCAGCTCAATCGTGCGCGCCTTCCGGTTCCGCGGGATGCTTACATCGAGGTAGTACTCCAGCTCCCCTGTGTCTGTCATCTTAAATCTGCTGCTCAGCTGCTCCTTGAGCTACTGCAAAGCCGCCAGATCTGATGAACACATGATCAGGTCGTCCACGTAGAGTGCGACGATCTGATGGACTCCCTTGCTGCGCCGCACGTACACGCTATGGTCTGACTCACAGCGCTTGAAGCCGAGCTCCGCCATGTAGCCGTCCATTTGTTGGTACCAGCACCTGGGCGCCTGTTTTAGCCCATACAAGGCCTTCCGCAGCTTGCACACCTTGCCCTCCGGTGCATCCAGCCCCTCCGGCACCTCAAGGTAGATCTCCTTGTCAATGATGCCGTTCAAGAATGCCGTCTTGACATCCATTTGGTGGATCTCCATGTCCTTTACGGCTGCCACCACGAGGATTGTCCGGATGCTTGTGAACTTGGCAATGGGTGCGAACGTCTCATCGTAGTGTTCACCTTTCCGCTGCGCATACCCTTTCGCCACTAGCCGCGCCTTATACTTGTCCACCTTGCTGTCCTTGGTGAGCTTCACCTTGAACACCCATTTGGAGCTGATCACCTTGGCCCCCTCAGACCGATCCACCAACTCCTAAGTGCCGTTCTCAGCAAGAGACGCAAGTTCAGATATTATTGCTTCGCCCCACTACTGCCCGTCAGGACGTGCAAGCGCCTCTTGCACGGTTTTCGGCTCCGTTGCGGCTGCCAGCATGCATCGCGCTATGCCGACCCAGCGGCCCGTGCTCGCGTCATACCGCTTCGCCGCTTTCCGCCGCATCCGACTGCGACGCGGAGACCTTGGCGACGCTGGCTGCTGGTCCTACTACTGCTATGCTGCAACGTTGTCCTCGGCCGCGGGCTCCCCCGCGTCGACTGCTGTGACCTGCGCTCCAGCGGCACCTGCACATGCTGCATTACCCTGCGGCGCTCCAGCACCGTCATCCTTCAAAGACCCGTCATCGACCTCTGCAGCCGCCGGCTCCTCCTCATGCTCAAGGAGTTGGAACCACTCCCCCTAGTTTGGAGAGTGCGCTACGTCAATGTTGTTGCTGCTGCTGCTGTAGCTCTGTTTCTCATCAAACGTGACGTCGTGGCTGGTGATGACGTCCTGCGCTTGTGGGTCAAAGAGGCGGTACGCCTTGAGCGCACTCTCGTACCCGACAAACGCATACGCCTTTGCACGCAGGTCCAGTTTGGAGTCTTTTCTTTGCGCGGCCTGCACCAACGCATGCGCCTTGCACCCGAACGCCTTCAGGTTTGCCACGCTTGGTTTGCGTCCGCTCCAAGCCTCCTGCGGCGTCTTCCAGCCGCCCTTCCCCTTCAGCACTGCCGGTGGGATGAGGTTGGTGATGTAGCACGCCGTACTCACTGCCTCGGCCCCCAGGCTCCGTGGCAACTTTGCATCCACGAGCATTGTCCGCGCCATGGTGAGTAGCGTCTGGTTCGCTCGCTCCGCCACGCCATTAGATTGAGGCGTGTACGGAGTGGTCGGCTGCCACTCAATTCCCTGCTCCTTCAGCCATCCTCCGCAGCCCACGTACTCGCCGCCATTGTCGCTGCGTAGCGCTCTGACCTTGCGGCCAGTCTGCCTCTCCACCGCTGCGACGTACTTCTTCAGCCGGTCCAGCACATCGCTCTTCCGGTTCATGAAGTAGACGTAGAGATTTCTGCTGCAATCGTCGATGAAGGTGACAAAGTACCGTGCGCCCCCAATGGACGGCGTCTTGATCGGTCCGCACACATCACTATGCATGACCTCGAGTAGGTTCTCGACCCGTCGTTGTCCGTCTTCGAATGGCTTGCGCTTTGCCTTGCCCACGATGCAAGGCTCGTACTTGTGCTCTGCGGAATCTGCTACTCTGTCTGCTACACCGGTGATGTTGAGGCCACAAACCATCTCGTGCTTTGCCATCTCCTACACGACTGTGGGCGACGAGTGCCCCAGCCGCCAATGCCACAGCTGTAGGTCTGCTCCCCCACCTTTTGCGAGGTTGACGACGCATGCTGGCGGGTCTGCTGCGTCTGTTGCCGAGGGAATGACCTTGGTCTCAACGATGTAGAGGCCTCCCTCGCGCTTTGCCTCCAGCACAACCTCGTCGTCGCCGTCCATCCACACAACTGCACCTTTCCTACGGAAGAGGACTTCATACCCCTTGTCTGTCATGCGGCTCACACTCAAAATGTCATCCAGGCCGGGGACATGTTGCACATTTTGGATAACATATTACGAATAGAGAAGAGCTTCTTCTACGCGTCAGCTGCCAGATCACAGCCCTGGATGTAGCCCCACTGAGATTCATGCAGCGCCGACAATAGGAGCATTAGCGCCTCCGTGTTCTTCCTCGCGAAGGTAGTCTTCTCCTCGTCCGTTGCGCTCGCATCTTGAACCTCCGTGCCCTTCATGAGCTCCAGCAGTCCCTTGTGCGCAAGGTAGATCTCAAAATGCCACCACCACAGCCCAAAACCTGGGCCGCCCATGTACTTTTGGATGGGCAATGATTCTGTCTTCTGCGCCATGTTGAACTTCTGCGATGGACAGTCTCAAAGTGCAAAGGCGACGTCGCCCGGAGCGACAGTCCCGTGCGTTGCGGAAGCCGTGAACGTCTTGGTAGGCAGGTCAGGGCTGTGGGCCTATAACCCTTTGTCAAGAATGCTGTCCTGGCGTGCCCTGAACTGCCTAAATGTCCACGGCTACTTTGTGCAAAGAGACTTCCAAGGGAGGTGTGTGCTTTGGGTCGCCACAACACCAAGGGAGCAGAATTCTGGCCGAATACAGATTGCGGAACCTGAGAAAGGTTGAGAATCATTGATGGTTAGTTATTTTGGTGAGATTACATCAGATTCTTATAGCCTGTGATCTGAGCTTTCCAACGCATCTAAGAACGCCCAAAATGGAGCAGTATAGCCCCTGCTACGCCCATCCAAGCAACCCTTGGTGGAACCGCCTTTGGCTGCCGCCGACGTGAGTCGTCTCCGACACGAGCCGACGACGGCTCGAAGCGCCTTTCCTTGATTGACAAGTCAAAGGGTGGCTCGACCTAGTCCAAGGGACCTCCTTGGTTGCTTCCTCTAGGGCCTTGGGGTTTATGGAGCCAGTTGGAGCTGAAAACGGATCACCGGCGGTGGAGTATCCCGTCACCTCTGACGGGTACCAGATTCCACACGCCGCTCCACCCGAACTTTGGGTAGGGCTAACTTTCTGAATTCTCAACCAAATCGAGCAACTGAAAGCTCGAAACTGCATGGAACAATCCAAGGAGTCCAAATCTGCAATCAGATTTGATTTGCCGTTTTTCTCGTCCGACCACTCTCTAGTGGTCGGACGAGGAAAACGGCAAACGGCAACCATGGCAGGGGCACTTTTTAACACCTCTCTCCGGGACCGTGGAAATGCGGGCTCACTCCCTGCCTCCTCGTTTAGCTCCATTGTTGCCGACGCTTCAAACTCATTGCCTGACTCAGCTAAATGCAAATCAGCCATTCCCCCATCCCCTGGATGGTTCCCGCCGGTTGGAGTCGCTCGGACGTCACCCTATTTTGTATCTTGTGGTGTCTCCCCTTTGAGGAGTGACAGCCACTCCCTTGGCTTGGAGAGACCCACGTCCTTGTCTTTCCAACGGCTTTCCTTATCAAATGTGACATCATGAATCTTCACGATCTGCTGCCTCCATGGGTTGAAGAGCCTGTACGCCTTGCTCCCGCTCTCGTGCCCGACGACGATGCACCAGCGAGTCCGCGGATCCAGCTTGCCCCGCCCTTCCCATACCTGCACAACAACATGTGTAACACAACCAAGCGTCTGGAGGTGTGCCACACTTGGCTTCCTCCTGCTCTACACTTCTTGTGGCGTCTTCCACACCTTGGACTCCGCGCCTTTTAGCGGCTTCGTCGGCATCAGGTTCATGATGTACGCCACTGTCTGCGCTGCCTCGCCCCAATACTGTTGTGCGAGGCCGGCATCGCTCAACATGGACTAGGCCATGTTGAGGATGGTGCAGTTTTCCCTCTCACTGATGCCGTTCTGCTACAGAGAGTGTGGCATAGTTTTCTGCTACGCGATCCCCTTGCTCTTCTTCCAGGCCAAGCAGCTCTTGTACTCGTCACCATTGTTGCTCCGGAATGCCTTCACCTTCAACCCTGTTTGCCGCTCCACTGCTGTCACAAATTCCTGCATGTACGATAAGACATCGCTCTTCCTCTTGATGATTTAGAGATAGAGCTTGTGACTGTGATCGTCGATGAAGGTCACAAAGTAGCGAGCGCCCGCAATGGAGCTCTCGAATGGTCCGCACACGTCAGTGTGGACCACCTCCAAATTCGCCGATGGACACGTCCCTTTGCCTTCGAACGGCTGCCGTGTCACCTTGCCAACTACGCACGGCTTGCACACAGCATTCTTGGCTGCATCAAGGCTCTTGACCTCAAGATCTTGCACCACTCCCTTCTTCACCACGCCCCTCATAGTTGAGGGAGCGATGTGACATAGGCGGCGGTGCCACAGGTCCAGGTCTCCATTGTCCTTCGTCACGAGGTGGACGGCGTCAGTCCTCACCGCATCGGTAAGAACCTTTGTATGAAGAAGGTACAGGTCCTCCTCACTCTAGCCACATGCAATCACCTCATCATCCCCCTCCTTTTGGATGATGGCCTCTTTCTTGTTAAAGAGCACCTCGAGCCCCTTGTCGGTAAGGCGGCTCACTGACAACTGGTTTGCCCTGAAGTTGGACATGTGGAGCACATTGTAGATGGTGCACGAGATAACTTCCTCGTTCACCACCGACTTGATGCGAATATTTTCTTCGCCCATGGCCAGCTCTGTTTCGCCGTTGGCCATTGTCATGCGCTGCTCGATGGCGCCGTAGGTGACGAATGTCGTCCGGCTGCATTGTGTATGGCAGCCTGATTTGGAGTCGATCACCGTGACGTCCGGATCTGTCAAGGTGGTATATTCCTCGCATAGTGGCCTTGTTTGCTACAGTTGTAGCACTCCCCCTTGTTGTCACCTCTCTTGGTGCCATGCTTGGCATCCTTCCCCTTCTTGCTTCTCCCTCCACCTTGAGGGCGGACAGCATAGGCAGAACCTGACGTTGTCCCGATCTCTCTCCCACCACGCAACATCCATTCATTGCGGACGTACTCAGCCACCTTTGGGTATTTTAGCTCATTGGCAGACCAGCCGCCGACAACGGTGATCATGGGACTCCAGCTATCCGGCAAGGCCAGAAGGAGGATCATGGCTTGCAGCTAAGGGTCGACCTTCCATCCAGTGGCTACGCACTTGGCGGTAAGGGACTCAATCTTCTGAAGGATCTCCATGATGTCGTTGCCTTCGTTTGCTCGGAGGGTGACGAGCCCCTTGAAGACAAAGACCTGGTTAGCAAGGTTGGTGGACTGGTAAATGGTGTAGATCTTCTTCCAGGCCTCTGCGGTCTCCGTGCATCCTTCAATCAGTGCACACTGCGGTTCAGCTAGCGCTAACACCAATACAGCAAACACCTTCTTTTTGAGCTTCTTGTACTTGTCCACTTCCTCCAGCGCCGCGATATCCAGATGGACGGTTTCTTTACCATTGACCAGCTCAAGCAGACCTTTTTCATGGAGGTAGACCTCAAATTGCCACCTCCACAAAGGGAAGTCGTTCCCATCAAACTTGGAGACGGTGCCGAGGCTCTCTTCCTCGGTTGTTGCCATGGCGCACGGCGGTAGCGTGAAAGTTGAGGAGCTAGGGTCCTTCTAGGCACGTGGACCCATAACCCTTTGTTGACACTAGTGTGTGTGGAGGTACCCTCAAGGATGCCTAGCTCTCACTGATGTAAGCTACTAGTGTTTGGACAGCCAATGGACACCAATGGTGAAGAGTGTGGAGCACAAGGATCACGGATGTGAGTAGGTAGAATATGTCGCATTCAGTAGAACTGAATCGAAACACATTTTGTTAGTTAGCATAGTCAGATTATATCAGATTCTTATATCCTGTGATCTAAGCTTTGAAATGCATCCAAGCACACCCAAATCGGAGCAGTAGAGCCCCTGCTATGGCCGTCGAAGTAACCCTTGGTGGAGCCGTCCACCTTGCCAAGCTCGCTAGGCAAGGGGAGGCGCTTCGATGATGTCTTCGTCGGAGTGCCTTTCCTCGCCCAGAAGTCAAGGAGAGTTTCATCCTCGTCAAGGAGGTCCTTATAGTTACCTTATTTATGCCCTTGGTGCATTTGGAGCCCATTGGAGTCAAACTCGGATTACGAGCGGTGGATTATCCCGCCACCCATGGCGGGTACCAGATTCCACCCACCCAATACCAGATTTTTGGGTTATGCTAACTTTCTGAATACTCACTAAAATCGAGCAATTGAAAGCTCGATCCTACATGGAAAAATCCGAGGAATCCAAATCTAAATTCATATGAGATGTTAGACCACTAAGGAGTGGTCGAACCAGGGAGTACGATCAACAGCACTCATGGCAAGGGCACACCCTGTCAACATCGCCCTCGCCCTCATCCTCGCCCTCGCCCTCGCCCTCGCCCTCGCCGTCGCCTTCACCCTCGCCCTTGCCCTTGCCCTTGCCCTCACCCTCGCCCTCGCCCTCACCCTCGTCCTCACCCTCCCCCTCGCCCTTGCCCTCCCTCTCGCCCTCCCTCTCGCTCTCGCACTCGCCCTTGCCCTCGCCCTCCCTCTCCTCCTTGCCCTCTCCTTTGCCCTCGCCCTCCCTCTCACCCTCCCTCTCGTCCTTTCCCTCGCCCTCGCCCTTGCCCTTGCTCTCGCCCTCGCCCTCATCCTCGCCCTCACTCTCCCTCTCACCCTCGCTCTCGTGCTCACCCTTGTGCTCGTTTTCACTCTTGCCCCCGCCCTCCCGTTCGCCCCCGCCCCCACCCCCGCCCCCCCCCCCCTCGGCCCCCACCCCTGCCATCGTTCTCTTTCTTGTTCTTCTTTTTTTGTGTTTTGTTCTTGTTCTCAGTACGCTGTGACCCGCCATTTCCTGCTTCTGGAATTTGGCAGTTGGGCCTGCCAGTGATGCCGACCTCTCTCCAAGGATCCTACATCAATGGCGTGACTGCTAGTGCAACGGAAGAAGCAGCGGCAGCAGTCGCGCAAGCAGAAACAACAAACAAACTAGTGGCTTCTGCTGCCGCCGCTAAACCAAAGACCAGAGGCTAAAGCTGCGACCCCTACCAGCCGCAAGAAAAAAGAAAGTGCCCCACCAGCTTGCAACGGTCTAGCTCGTTGGTTTTTTCCTCACCTGCACCTGGGCACAGCCATAGGCTCAGCTCAGCTCCATTTTCTCAACTTCATTTGCACCTGGCAGCCCCAACCACAATCAGTGATAGGGGTAGCACCCTGTGACAGTAGCAAAACTTGCCAACGTGACATCTGCGTGGCAGGGTCTATGTGATGACCAGTGCAACCTGAACATATTATGTGGCTGCTGCCATGTAGGAGGAGTATGAGGAGCAGCAGCAGAGGTCGCAGCAGCAGCGGCAGCAATAGCAACGGGAGCAGCGGAAGCAGCGGCAGAAGCAGCAGCAGTTGCAGCGGCAGCAAGTGCACTGCAGAGGGTGGAAGAGGCAAAGTCCTTTCCTCATTGTCGTTGGCGGCAGGGTCGTTGTAGTCGGCGGCAGAGACCACCTTTGTCCGTACCAACGCCGTGAGCACCACCGCCGTCTCCAGCACAGCCGTTGCCGAAGCCTCTCACTTTATCTTGGGTATGAATGTGCTTGTGACTGCGAATGTAAATGGGAACGTGAATGTCAATGTGAATGTGAATGTGAATATGAATGTAAATATGAATGTGAATGTGAATGTGAATGTGAATGTGAATGTGAATGTGAATGTGAATGTGAATGTGAATGTGAATGTGAATGTGAATGTGAATGTGAATGTGAATGTGAATGCGAATGTGAAACGGAATGTGAATGTGAATGTGTCTTGTGAATGTGGATGTGAATGTGAATGTGAATGTGAATGTGTAACTGAATTTGAATGTGAATGTGGATGTGGATGTGAATGTGAATGTGAATGACAATACGAATGTGCATGTGCCTATTGTTGTTACTACGTGCCTGACTGTCGTGCATAGGTGTGACTCTACTTTACAATGACAGCGACAGCAACAGAGACAGCGATAGCAACATCGGCGTCCAACATTGACATCAACATCGACATTGGCGATAGAGCAGATGACATGATATGATGTGATGTGATGCAATGCAAGGCAGTGCAATCAATGCGATGAGATGTGATTGATGCAATGTGATGCGATATGGAGTGGTGTTATGTGATGTGTTGTGATGTGATGCGATGCGATGTGATGTGATTGTGATGTGATGCGACATTGAAAATAACAGTGACAGTGACAGTGACAGTGACAGTGACATTGACAGTGACAGTGACAGTGATAGTGACAGTGACAGCGACAGCGACAGTGACAGTGACAGTGACAGTGACAATGACAGTGACAGTGGCAGTGATAGTGACAGTGACAGTGACAGTGACAGTGTCAGTGAGAGTGAGAGTGATAGTGACAGTGACAGTCACAGTGACAGTGAAAGTGACAGTGACAGCCACAGCGACAGCGACAGCAATAGCGATAGCCACGGCGACAGCCATAGTGGCAACCACAGCGGCAGAGACAGCGGCAACAACAGCGACAGCGACAGCAACAGTGACAGCGACATTGACAGCGACATTGACAGCGACATCAACAGCGACATCAACAACAACATCAATGTCAACGTTGACGTCGACATTGACTTCGACATCAACATCGACGTCGACATGGACATCCACATCGACATCGACATCAACGTTGAAACCAATGTTGACATCAATGTTGACATCAACGTCAACATCGACATCGACATTGACATCGACATCAACATCGACATCCGCATCGACATTGACATGGACATGGACATCAACATCAAAATCGACATCGACATCGACAATGACATCGATGGTAACATCGACATCGACATCAACATCGATATCAACATCGACATAAACATCGACATTGACATCAACATGGGGATCAACATCGACATCGACATGGACATCGACATCGACATTAGCAGCGGCAATGACAGCGGCAGCGTGAGTGGCAGCGTGAGCAATGGCGAAAGCAACAGCGACAACAACAATGACAACAACAGCGACAGCAACAGCGATAGCAACAGCGACAGCAACAGCGACAGCAACAGTGACAGCAATAGTGATAGCAACAGTGATAGCAACATTGACAGCGACATCGACATCAACATCGACAACGACATTGATGTCGACGTTGACGTCAACTTCGACATCGACATTGACGTCGACGTCGAGGTCAACATCAAGGTCGCCATTGACATGGACATGGACATCAACATCAAAGTAATGCGATGTGATGTGGTACAATGCAATCAATGCAATGAGATGTGATCGATGTGATATGATGCGATATAGTGCGGTGTTATGTATTGTGCGGTGATGCAATGCGATGTGATGTGATGTGATGTGATGTGATGTGATGCGACAGTGACAGTAACAATGACAATGACAGTGGCAGTGATAGTGACAGTGACATCGACAGTGACAACAAAAGCAACAGCGACAGCCACATCCACAGCCATAGCCACAGCAACACCCATAGAAACAACCACAGAGGTAGTGACAGCGACAGCGACAAAAGTACTGACAACAACATCCACAGCAACATTGATAGCAACTTTGACAGCGACATTGACGATGACATCAATGTCAACGTTGACGTTGATGTTGACATTGACTTTGACATCAACATCGACGTCGACATCAACATCAACATCGACGTCGACATCGATGTCGACGTCGACATCGATGTCGACATCGACATCAACATGGACATCGATATCAACGTCGACATTGACGTTGACATCAATATCAACATTGAAATTGACAGCAACATCGACATCAACATCGACACCGACATCGACATCGACATCGACATCAACATTGATTTCGACATCCACATCGACATCAACATTGACATCAACATAGACATTGACATTGGCAGTGACATCGACAATGACATCGACATCGACATCGATATCAACATCAATATCAACATCGACATCGACATCGACATCAAAGCAATGCAATGTGACACGATGCGATGTGATGTGATGCATTGAAATACAATGCAATGCGATCAATGCGATGCGATGCGATTGATGTGATGTGATGCGATATGGTGTGGTGGTATGGGATGTGATGTGATGTGATGCGATGCAATGTGATGCGATGTGATGTGATTGTGATGTAATGTGACAGTGACAGTGATATTCACAATGATAGTTACAGTGTCAGTGACAGTGACAACAATGGTGACAGCAACAGCGACAGCGACAACAGCAGTGACAGCAATAGCAACATCGAAAGAGACAGCGACAGCGAGAGAGATAGAGAGAGTGACAGCAAGAGCAACAGTGACAACGACAGAGATAGCAACATCAACATCGAAAATGACATCGACATCGACATCAACATTGACATCAACATGGACATCGACAGCGACAACCATAGAGACATCAACATCGACATTAACATTGACATCGATAGTGACATCAACATCAACATCGACATTGACATCAACATCGACATTGACATCAACATCGACATCAACATTGATGTTGACGTCGATGTTGACGTCAATGACATGTCATTTCATGTCATGTCATGTCATGTAATGCGATGCCATGTGACGATGTGATACGATGCCATGCAATACCAAGCGATGCAATGCCATGTGATGCAATGCGATGCGACAGCAGCAACAATGGCAACAAACACCACAACACAACAACAACGACGACAGTGACAATGACAACACAACGGTAGTAATAGCGACAATGATAGAAACAGCAACGGCGACAGCGACGGCGACTGTGTCAATGACAGTGACAACGAAAGCAACAAAAGCGATGGTGACAGGGACAACGATAGTGACAGTGACAGTAAGAATGCCATTGACGGCCACAGCGACAGTGACAATAACGAAGACAATGACAACAACGATAGCAACAACAACAGCTATCTTTCCCTTCCCCCTCTCTGGCTTTCGATGATGCAATACTGCATGACATTATGGTCACCATGCTGTGCCACAACTCGAATGCCGTGAACACGTACATGCTCTAACTCGTCACAATGACATCATATGTGTGTGTGTGTGTGTGTGTGTGTGTGTGTGTGTGTGTGTGTGTGTGTGTGTGTGTGTGTGTGTGTGTGTGTCTGTGTGTATGTCTGTGTGTGTAGGTGTGTGTGTGTGTGTGTGTGTGTGTGTGTGTGTGTGTGTGTGCGTGTGTGTGTGTGTGTATGACTACAACAATGATGGTGACGGCAACAGCAATGGCAACGGCGACAGCAACAGTTACGTTGACGTCGACGGCGAAGAGGACGGCAAGGGCACACAGGTCTCCAAAAGCTACCTATATAAGGACAAGATGTTGTCCTACCTCTTGCATTGTTCTTCCAATCATTGCTTGCATGGCTGCTTTTCCTCTTCTTACTCTTGCTGCTGGTGCACGTGTGTGTGTGCATTCATGTACTGTTGCGTTGTATGTTGCTATTGCTCATGTCGCAGCTTGCTCTATGGATGGCACAATTGATGATGTTGCTTTCTCTCCCCACCCCCTCCCTCCCATTCTTGTTCACCCCCCTCCCTCTATCTCCTTTCTCTGCCTCTATTTTTTCCCTTCTCTCTATTGCTTTCTTGTATTCCTCTTTTGTTTGTATGTTCTTTATAAACTTGCCGTTCATTGCTTTGTAGTTATGCTTGGAATTCAGCATGAAGATAGAAGACTGTTAACTGTGATCTGATGCGATGTTATGTGATGCAGCGACGGCACCGACGACAGCGACGATGACATCAAAAACGATAGTGACAACAACAATAACAACGACAATAGCAACAACAACAATAACAACAGCAACAACAACAACAACAAAAAAAACAACAACAGCAGCAGCAGAAGTGACTGATAGTGACAGAAACTATGATTGCAACATCGACAACGGTAACGACCGTGACCGTGACCGCGACAGTGACCGCGACCGTGACCGCAACTGTGACCATGACTGCGACTGCGACTGTGACTGCCACTAATAGTGCAAATGCGACTTTGACTACGAATGCAGTTTTGACTGCCACTACAACTGTGTCTGCGACTGTGACAGGGACTGGGACTGTGACTACGAGTGCGACAGCGACTGCAACTGTGACTGAGGCTGCGACTGAAACTGAACCTGCGACTCCAACTGCAATGGATACTGACCAATGACAATCAGAGTCATTGTGTTATGACCGACCAATGACAATCATGGTCATTGTGTTATGACCGACCAATGACAATCATGGTCATTGTGTTATGACCGACCAATGACATCTTTCATCACTGTGTTATGACAGACCAATGACAACTTTCGTCATTGTGTTATTTCTGACTAGTGACAATCATCGTCATTGTGTTATGATTGATCAATATGAAATGAAAATCCTCCAAAATTCCATGGAATACCACTTAAAAGTACAAAGGACCCTGGCCATGGTCACTTTAAAGCCCTAGCCAGGGTAAATCTAGCAACATGGCATTTGTTCAAGTACATTTCTGAAACTAGAATCCCCCAATTGTACATGAAATACAGCTTTAAGGCGCAAAGGACTCTGGCCATGGTCTATTTAAATCCCTAGCCAGGGGAAACCTAGTAACATGATATTTGTCGGGTATCATCCCCGTGGCAAATTTCAATGGCCATTTACCTGAAATCGAAAGCTGAATACCCAGGTCTTGTACCGTTCCACAATATTTTCATGGACGAACTATGAGTACTTGACAAGTCAAGTAGTGTGTTGAGTTGTTCTTTTTGTGTGAATTCACTTTGTTCACTACATGAAGCATTAGTGTAAAGCACATAACCACATCCAAGAGCCGCATGAGGGCATGAGATGAATTCAAAAGCCAGTAGTGTATGTTTTTGTGTTTTGGATATTACATCATGTTTAGACGTTTGTTGCGTTCTTTGTGTCATGTCTTGCCGTGTTGTGTCATGTCGTGTCGTGTCGTGTCATGTTGTCTCGTGTCGTGTTGTGTCGTGTCTCTGAAACCACTAATATAGTGGTGTGAGGGACACCACTATGTTAGTGGTGTCCCTGATTTTCCTACTCACTTCCAAGTCCACAGCCCCCCAAAAATTGCGCTACAAGACAGAATAGCAAGGGGCAGCCAGGCAAACACAATGAGGTTACTATGTAACCCAAAAAGACGTGTTTAAGACAATGGCATGGGGTTATTTTGCCCAATTCAAATACAGAAGAAATATTTTTCCCAAAAACGAACCAAGACTTCACCCTGCACCACAGACGGTGGCATCAGCAATCTAGTTGTGCCCTTCCTATCGGCCGTGTTCTTGCCATTCAAGCAACACCAGCACCCTCCTCTCTGCCTCTATCGGCCGAAGACCGCAAGCAACCATGTCAGACACAAGCAGCTGCAACGGCCATGGGCAGCTAGAAGTGCTACACCAGTCGCAAGCAGCCACAACTTTTGTACCGGCTTTGCATATGTGCAACAGGAGCAGCAGCTGTACCAGCCACTGGGGGCTCCAATATACACAACAGCCGCAACATTGGCGAGAAGCCGCAACAGCCACTAGCAGCATCTCACACTAACACAGCAACCTCAACCTCAACTACAACGCGACTCTACACAATCGTCTCCATCTATGTCGCAATAGCACCTACATACACGGCTACTCTGGTCGGATTTCTCTACCTCTTGATCTCCACAGTGTCCTGGGCTTCAGTCCTTGCTACCTTAGCTCCTGCAAGTATCCCACCTCTACTCGTGTTGCTCTCTCACCAATCGCATGGTGTGCACTCTGCTTGAGTCCTTGCCTTCCTCCCCTCTTGTATCTCTCTCTCTCTCTCTCTCTCTCTCTCTCTCTCTCTCTCTCTCTCTCTCTCTCTCTCTCTCTCTCTCTCTGTGAGGGCGAGGGCAAGGGCGAGGGCGAGGGCGAGGGCGAGCGCGAGGGCAAGGGCGAGGGCGAGGACGAGGGCGAGGGCGAGGGTGAGGGCGAGGGCGAGGTTGAGGGCGAGGGCGAGGGCGAGGGCGAGGGCGAGGGCGAGGGCGAGGGCGAGGGCGAGGGCGAGGGCGAGGGCGAGGGCGAGGGCGAGGGCGAGGGCGAGGGCGAGGGCGAGGGCGAGGGCGAGGGCGAGGGCGAGGGCGAGGGCGAGGGCGAGGGCGAGGGCGAGGGCGAGGGCGAGGGCGAGGGCGAGGGCGAGGGCGAGGGCGAGGGCGAGGGCGAGGGCGAGGGCGAGGGCGAGGGCGAGGGCGAGGGCAAGGGCGAGGGCGAGGGCGAGGGAGAGGGCGGGGGCGAGGACGAGGGCAAGGGAAAGGACGAGGGCGAGGGCGAGGGCGAGGGCGAGGGCGAGGGCGAGGGCGAGGGCGAGGGCGAGAGGAAGCCCACTCTGATTTAGAGTTAATCAGACCACTTTAAGACACCGGAGGACCAGTGTGCAGTAGACGTGGTTGTTTATGTATAATTGTCTAGGATATGAGAGAGGCACATAGTGGTGGCACTGTCCATACATGTTTTGTGTATTTTCCTTAGTGAAAAACAAATGCATTGTTCATTGTAATGTCACTTGTTTCATAATACATTCCTTCATATACTTACCTCAAACACTTTTGTCTTTTGAACCCCTCCATCCCCTCCCCCCCCCTCGAGTGGAAATTGTATTAGAGTAGTGTATGTGAGAGAAAAGAATTTTGTATGACAACGACATACAAAAGTACACGGATGTACAAGGAGGAGAAACTTCACAGAAGTGGTAGGTGATCGTGTACACAATGTACTATTTCAATCTAACGTCACTTGTTTAGTGATACACTCCTTCATATACTTACTTCATACACTTTTGTCTTTTGAAACCCCCTCCACCTCCCCCTCCTCTGACAAGTGGAAAGTGTATGAGAGGAGTGTATGAGGGAGTTAACCGATTTTTGTATGATAGCGACATACAAAAGTACACTTGTGTGCTAGGAGGAGAAACACCATAGAGGTTGTATGAAAACATGTACAAAAATATATTGTTTCATCGTAACATCACTTGTTTAGTGATGTACTCCTTCATACACTTACCACATACACTTTTGTCTTTTGGACCCCCCCACCTCTCCCCCCCTCGTCAAGTGGAAAGTGTATGAGGGGAGTATATGAAGGAGTGAACAATTTTTGTTGCGATAGCGATAAACAAAAGTAAACTTGTGTACACGGAGGAGAAACCTCATAGAATTTATATGAGACCATGTAAACAAATGAAATGTTTCAACATGACATCACTTGTTAAGTGATACACTCCCTCATACACTTGGCTTGTACTCTTTTGCCGTTTGGACCCCTCCTTTTCCTGACCCCCTCCTCCCCCCCCTCCGTCAAGTGGAAAGTGTATGAGAGGATTACATGAAAGAGTGAACAATTTTTGGTATGGTAGTGACATACAAAAGTACACTTGTGTGCAAAGGGTATAAAATTCATAGAAGTGATTAGTTATCATGTACACAAAGGTATCACTTCAATGTAACATCACTTGTTAGGTGATATACTCCTTCATACACTTGTCTCACACAATTTTGTCATTTGGAACCCCATCCTCAGAATCCTCCCTCTCCCCCTCCCCTCCCCTCCAGTCGGGTGGAAAGTGTATGAAGGGAGTGTATGAGGGGGTGAACATAAGATAATGTGACGGTGATATACAAATGTACACTTGTGTACAAGAAAGAGAACTTTACAGAAGTGGTAGGTGATCATGTACACAAATGCATTTTTCCAATGTATCGTCACTTGTTTAGTAATGCACTCCTTTGTACACTTACCTCATACACTATTGTCTTTTAGAACCCCCCTCCCACCTTCCTCCCCCATCAAGTACAAAGTGTATGAGAGAAGTGTATGAAGGAGTAAACAGATTTTTGTGATAGTGACATACAAATGTACACTTGAGTACAAGGAGGAGAAACATCATAGAGGTCATATGAGATCATGTACACAAATGTATTATTTCAACGTAACGTCACTTATTCAGTGATACACTCCTTACATTTTCCTCATACACTATTGCCATTTGTACCCCCCCTCGACCCCCCCCCCCCCCTGTCAAGAGGAAAGTGTATGAGGGGATAGTATGAGGGAGTGAAAACAAATTGGTATGACAGTGACATAGAAAAATACACTTGTGTACAAGGAGGAGAGACTTCATGGAAGTTCTATGGGATCATGTACAAAAATAGATTATTTCAACATAACATCACTCGTTAAGTGATACACTCCTTCGTACACTTACATCGTACACTTTTTCCCTTTGGACCCCCCGACCCCCCCCCCCCCGTCAAATGCAAAGTGTATCAAAGGATTGTATGAGGGGGTGAACAAAAGTTGGTTTGACAGTGAAATACAAAACTATACTTGTGTACAAGGAGAAAAAACTTCATAGAAGTGATGTCATGTACACAACTGTATTATTTCAACGTAACGTCACTTGTTAAGTGATACACTATTTCATACACTTATCTCATACACTTTTGTTATTTGGACCCTCCTCCATTGACTCCAGTCCCCCTCCCCCCCGTCAAGTTGAAAGTATATGAGGGGATTGTATGAGGGAGTGAACAGAAATTTGTAAGAGGGCGGCATACAAAAGTACACTTGTGTACAATGAGGAGAAACACCATACAATTTGTATGAGATCATATACACAAATGTAATATTTCAACGTAACGTCACTTGCTCATTCATATACTCCTTCATAGATTTGCCTTGTACACTTTTGCCATTTGGACCTCCCCTCCCCCCNTGTTTACTCACCGGGAGGTGGCGTTCAACCACATCAGTAAACCATACATTAGTCAAATATTTGAAAGTTCAAATGTGGACATGCACAGTCTTCATGACATGTGGACAGTCTACCAATCCACCTGTCACTTGGGTTGGGAATCTGGCTGCTGTTCATATGACGTGTACATTGTAAGGGGCTAGGATATTGTGAAGGCCAATGAGGATGCATTGTTCGATGTCCAATGTGTGAATGTGGCTGACACGTAACAATTAGGTGCATGCTTGATATCCACGCATTGCCCTACCCATGTCATGACTGGTGTCAATGTCGTTTTCACCGATGTGCATGGCCAGCTATGACTGAAAAAGGACGAACATGACCTCGCGGACATCAAGGGGCATGATCACTTGATCATGCTTCTCGTCCGTGAGGCTGCCACAGTCATTCTACCGGACATGGCAGTTCAGCTTTGTGATAATCGACGCTCGCGAAGGTGCACTGCTGGGAGTCACAAGCGAACGAGTGCTTAGCCGGCACCGACGAACAGTTAGCCACAAACTGTGGGTCAACCCACAGTTAGGGTTACGCTACCATGCTTCCCAGACGTGCCCCAACCCTGTCAGCTTCTGTGACGGGCTCCTCCACGTTACCATCAGCAGCAGGAGCAGCGGCAACGGAACGACTTCATCGGCCCGAATTTTCTCCACCTACTGCCGGACGCCTTCATGGAGACATGCTGACGTTGGCGCTCTCTCGCCACTGCCGCCCCGTTCCAACAGCGTAAAAAAAGCCAGGGTTTTTTTGTGGATCCTGTGGCGTCACTCTGAGCGGGACCTGTGACCGCATCAGAGGACATTTTGGTGTGAGCAATGGAAACATCCACTGCTGTGAAAACCCGCCTCCCATTTCGCGCGACGTTCTCGGCATGGAGAGGGCTCCCCGTCCTCCAGCAACATGGAAGCCGGCATGTCCCCGGCTTTACAACGGTCTAGGGGACTCCTGGGGGACCAACAGCAAGCCCGTGCCATGGGCAAACCTTTTTGAGCAGCGGCAGCGGGCCGAAGCTCTTGAAGCTGCTGGCCTTCCCAGCCATGACGAAGAGATGGACATGTACCTTGACAACGTCACAGCAGCATCCTTTGGAACCATAGACCAGCAGCAGCAGAAGCAGCAGCAGCAGCAGCAGCAACAGCAGCAGGTTCACGATGTGCTTCAGCGTGCTGCCAACTTGCGCGCTCAGCAGGCACAGCAGCAGCAAGCAGTGCGCATCGTCGATGTGAATAGGATGGCTGGGATGAGGCAGACCTCTGTCCGCCCCCACTGTGATGCAGCAGCGAACGCCGCTTGTCAAATGGCGATAGTGAAGCTGATGTGTGCCGGTGCATACCCCATCTCCTTTGCCCGCGAAGGACTGGTCAATGAAGTCGTTTCTACTAGCCGCCGCACCAACTCCTCGTTCCGTCTTCCAGGCCGCTCCACTGTCGTCAACGAAATCTTACCCAAGATTGATGCAAAGCTGACGGAGGAAGAAGCACCACTGCGCCAAGGCTGGGCTATCTACGGCGTAACTGTGGCCGTGGACGAGTGGGCCGACAAGCAACAGAGACCTATCTACAATGCAATGGCGGTAAACGCCAAAGGGGCATGCCACGTTTTTTCCAGAGATGCAAGCGGGAAGGTCCGCAACGCATCGCACGTGGCTGACACCATTGAAGAGGCCATCGTCACTGTGGGTGTCGGCAATGTTGTCTCGGTCGTGTGTGACAACACTGCAGTGAACAAGCGGGCGTTTGAGGACTTGAAGGAGAAGTTCCCCAACGTGCTGTGGCAGGGCTGCTGTGCCCACAACATTGACTTGGTGATGAAAGACATCATGAAGTCTGAGTGGGGCGCCTCAGTGCTTGGGCGGGTGGAGAAGCTGGTGAACTTCTTCTGCAACAACGATATGCCACGCACGTGGTTAAAGCAGCAGTCTGGCGGCCGGGTGCTTTTGCCTCGGTGCGACACTCGGTTCGCCACCGCCCACACCATGGTGCAGCGTCTCATTGACATGCGGCCTTTCCTACTGAAGCTTGTCAACCATGCATGCTGGGCTGACATGGGATCGCAGCGGGATGGCATGTTCAAGGCAAGGAAGAAGGCAGTGAGGCAGATTGTGCGCCGCCGTGTGTTTTGGCTGCAGGTGCGGCAGCTCCGAGACCTCCTTAACCCGCTGGTTAAGGTGTTGCGCATTGCTGACAAGCCAGGAGGTGCAGCAGGTGAAATCTATGAAGGACTACTTGACTGCATGACAGAACTGAAGGACCTGTCACAGGGGCGCGGACGGAAGTCGGTAAAGGTGGCAGCACAGCATGTGAAGTTCACAATGCAGCGGCTGAAAACCCGCTGGGAGTCTGACATGGCCTGCTCCCTCTATGCTGCAGCACGCCGCGTGCATCCTACGCACTTTGGGAATGATCATGGGGGGGATGTTTCCATGGTGCAGGTATGGTCACATGTGGCAGACACCCTCGTTCCAGAGGCAAAGCATGGGGCATTGCAGGACGAGCTGGAAGCCTTCCAGCTCGGCCGTGTGACTACCACCGTTATTCCCCTCACCACCAAGCGGCTGAGTGACCGAGCCCGTGCAGCAGTGGCAAAGGTGGTGGCAGGGACGCTGGCACCGTATGAGTGGGCAAGTCTCCACCTTGCCCACCTCCCCACCCTCCGTGAGCTCACCATCAAGCTCCTTTCTCAGCCGTGCGCGTCGTCTGACTACGAGCACATCTTCTCGACGCACGAGCTCATCCACACCGCGCGTCGCAACCGCCTCAGCGTGAAAATGCTGGAGATGCTCGTGCGGTGCAACGTCCGCCTCCGCCGGCAATACAAGCCAGCAAAGCGGTGCAAGCCCGACAACAACTGGCTGGTGCCTGATCCATCTGACAGCGAGGATGACGGTGTCATCCTCGAGAATGTAGAGGAGGAGGGTGAAGAGGGTGCAGACGTCGGAGTCGATGACAGTGAGGAAGACGAGATGGAGGAGGAGGAAGAGATATATGAGGAAGGAGAAGAAGAGGAGGAGGGTGATGGGCAACAGCAGCAGAAGGGCAGACGTGTGACTGATGAAGACGTCCCTTATGTTGCCCGTGAGGTTCGTACGTGGGCTGCCGTCTCTGCCATGGCAGATGATGTCGGCAATGGAGGAAGTCCTGGCGGGGGAGATGGAGAGGATGGAGTTGGGAATGAGGATGACGGAGGGGATTCGGGAGAAGGTGGAGGGGAGGATGGTGGTGAGGCCAGGGATGTGGGAGAAGCCGAAGGTGAGGATGATGGAGATGGAAATGAGGACGGAGAGGAAGAAGAAGCGGGGGAGGCAGGAGAGGTAGGGGAGGATGGGGAAGAGAAGGAGGATAGTGAAGGTGACGGAGAGGCGGCCATGGCAGCAGCAGAAGCAGCAGCAGCAGAAGCTTCAGCATCAGAAGCAGCAGCAGCAGCTGCCAGCAAAGCAGCCGCAGCCAGCAAAGCAGCCGCAGCTAGCAAAGCAGCTGCTAGCAAAGCAGCTGCCAGCAAAGCAGCAGCAGCCAGCAAGGCAGCCACCAGCAAAGCAGGAGCAGCTAGCAAGGCAACTGCAGCCAGCAAGGCTGCATCCACAAAGGCTGTAGGAGCCAGCAAGGGTGTTGCAGCTAGCAGGGCAGCTGCAACACGCAAAGGAG
>SZWC01016240.1:26876-42465 GCA_023375785.1 Penium margaritaceum
GATATGGATATGGATATGGATATGGATATGAATATGGATATGGATATGGATATGGATATGGATATGGATATGGATATGGATATGGAGATGGGTATGGATGTGGATGTGGGTGTGGATATGGATATGGACATTGATATGGATATGGATATGGATATGGATATGGATATGGATATGGATATGGATGTGGATATGGATGTGGATATGGATACGGATAGGGATATGGACGTGGATATGGATGGATACGGATATTGATACACTTATGGATATAAAAATGATTGCATGACATAGCCACACATGAGGAAAGATTTATGTACACGGAATGGCATGGTTACTATGTAATCCGTTGTGCACTTTGTGTACAACATTGAAGCCTTGTTTCTTTCTTCAAGTGGTCATCTTGACTTCTTTCCTTGCGTTTTCCGATGTCGGTGACTGTCTGACACCAGAAAACGTGCGATCGCGTGACCTCCGGTGGTCACGCAAAGGCACTTTGGAATACGCTCGACAGGTCAGGGTCGAGCGGCACCGGCTGATTTGATTTCTGGTATTTGTTTTTGGGTACATAATTTTCAACACACAGCCAAATAAAAAAAGGGGGGATTCCTTTTTATCCACCATTTGAAAACGTTCTCTGCAAGTTATCCACGGTTGAAAACTTTATTTACATATCATCCAGTCATTGGAGAGGAAGATTGGTATGACCACTTTTTGGCAGGGGGCTTCCGTTCTCCACACTGATTTTAATCGGTGCGCACTTTGTCCAAAGTTAAAAAAGAAGCACCCTTTATCCACTTTTCACGACCTGACTCCTATACCCACTTTTCAAGCGGGCCAGTTGCTGGACTGCGGATCACGATAACAGCATAACGGGAGCCTAGAATGCTATAACAAGATCCTGTCTATTTGCTAAGAATTGACTTGACAGCATTCATCTCTTTGCATCAAATGATTTTATTTTGATTTTCTACCGTCTGATCCACTATATGACTACCCGGTTCCTCCTTTCTGACGCAATTTTTTTCTTATCACCATGTCTGACATCGTGAACGAACAGTGCCTTGTACACCAGAATGAAGGAACATGTTTGGTTCCATTGAATTAACACCAAGGAACTACTTTTATTGTGGGTGGAAGAATCATGAAGTCTCATAATTTGAATAGTAAAAGGTAGTACCAAAAAGTCGTAATCTGAAGTCAACATTTTCTTTGTAGGAATGGACAAATCGTCCATGAAGTTATGCTTTGGTTGAAAAATAGACATCCCCATGTGGATGCTTATCGTGTCTCATTACAAACAATTTACTGCCACATTTGCGGTGGGAAACTACTGTCGATGGCCTGCCTTTGGGCCTCTATCCGTTCAAAAAGACGGAATCTGAAACATGTTTCTGGCTACACGTTCTTCACCATAAGAAGAAGAAGGCAAAGGAAGTGCGAAGAAAAATCAGCTGAGGTACCAAACCATGTGCAGTCAACACCCAAACTGGTGTGAATATCTTTGGCTTCTCGTCATCAGTCAGGTCCAACGAGGACTAACAACCGAATGATGGCGGCAAACGAAACAAACCCCAACACACCTCCCCTATACCCCCTAGCCATCTGCACTCCCACCCCAGCCGCTCGATGCCAGTTAGTGCAACCGTTGCACACCACCGTCGCGTGAGCTGGAAACTGATCTAGTGCAAAGGTTGGGACAGCTACATTGTTGATGCAGCGTGCGGGCTTCCACACTCGTTGCTTAGTCTGCTGCCCACTTATTCTGCCACTCTAGAGTCTAAGTCTGAGTGCACTGGGTTTGTTACTCAGAGACGCGCGCGCCATTGTTTGCGCCAAAAAGCAGCTGAGAACTGGAAATGACTGATTAAGAAACAAGAATGAGCAACAATGGGAGATTCCTCCAAATTCTAGCCCCCCCCCAGCTCTGTAGAGCTTGTTACTCAGTTTCTCAACCAATCAGAAAACGGAATGATTCCCCTTTTCCCATCATTTGAGCGTTGGCTTGCCCAAACACCCACTTTCTTTAACCATTGACCACTATACTCAAAAAGTGTGAACAGTGACTAACCGTGAACGCTGTACCCACTTTTGAGAAGATATGCACTGAATCCCGGTATTCTAGTCACATTTTCTCACTGAGTGGGGATAACGTACATATCTTTTACAATATAAGAAATTCGCTTCTGTTTCTATTTCTTTACGTGTTGAGGCATCATTCCATGTGCATTAATGGGAACATCCTTCACTTTATTCTGATATGGTCGACTTTTGCTGATGATTGTGGCAGGGGGCTTTTTCTGAAAGTATGTCTGATGTCATGTTTATAAAATGACGACTGTGCATTTCATATCCTTCCATAGACAAACGCGCTGGAATATGGTCATGCGGCCGATGTTTCTGCCAACGAATGGACGTTGGCAGAATCGGTCAAGCGACCAATACAGAGCAAAAGGGGGTAGGAGGGGAGGGACGGGGGGCCCTCTCCCCCGCGAATGCGGAGGACAGGCTGGAGGCCACCCCTCGCCACGGCAAGGGCTCGCGGACGGCCAGAAGCTCGCCAATGACCAGCACCTTGTCGACAGCCAGCAACTTGTAGACGGCCAGCAGTTGCCCGTCGAGCAGCTCGCTGGCCGTCGGAAAGCAAGCTGTTTGCCAACTGCCAGCAGGTCGCTGGCCGACGGCATGCAGCTTTCTGGCCCATGGCCAGCGATTGCAAAGCCACGAATCCGCAGCGTCGCAAGGGCGAGGCCAATGGCCTCGAGCCCTTGCCCTCGATCCCCCCCTCATTATCAGTTGTGAGCAGGGAAGGGAGATACTATATGCGAGAGAGACGTGGGTGAAAGAATGAAAAAAGAGAGGAGTGGGTGGCAGCGACTGGGGGTCCATTTCAAAGTATTTGCGATGTTTACGGGATGGACCTGTCGTGCAAAAAAGTGGGTATTGGAGTCATGTGGTTAAACGTGGGTACCGGACGCATGTTTTTTCAAGTTTTTTGAAAAGAGCAACAAGTGGGGAAAGCGTAAACCCCCAGACAAAAAGTGGGCAGTCTGGTCTACTATCCCCAGAAGGTGGGTAACATGTGTAGAACATTTTCAAAAGTTGGGTGTGAAGAAATCCCCCCATCAGAAAATAGACCTATTCTCAAGAAGGCAGGGTTTTCTTGGTGAGCCCTGCCAGACGTCCGACAGCCCAAAACCCGGACGTCGTCCGTTTTGCCTGAAAACTGGACTATAACATAATACGCACGCTGCAAACGCAGCTGTGTGGTCAGAATCAGCTAGAAAAGTAGCGGTGAGGAGTTCTGGCTGCCTAAACCCAGGCAGCATTTGCACAAATCTCCGGTACCAATAGTGCAAAAAAAAATGAAACTTGGACCCTAGGCATGATATAGCGCTGCGAACGCAACAGTGCAGTCAAACACGGCATTGGACGTGTGCAGACAGCGACAGTGCCTGGCAGCAGCATGACTGCCGAGGAGGTCTGCCGATGTAGCTGAGCACGTTGGAGGGAGCAGGCTCCAACAAACTGCGTGTAGGCGTCAGCGTGCGTCGGCTCCACCAGACGACACTCTCGTACCGTTGCGTCTCGCTGTTAGTCATCTGCACGCCGATTTAAACAAGCCGGGAGGACACAACAGAGTACAAGTGAGAGATATGTGAAAAAAACCAACACACCCCATGACTCACAGGCGCAGTGCACATAGAAGGGCAGAGAGCACAGAGACCAAGAAGATAGAGAGAGAGAGAGGGAGAATATCAAAGACGCACACTGACCGCACTCACAGCCTTCCTGAAAAAATCACGCTTCAGTTCCTTGGTGAAAAAATCAGCCAACTGCCGTGCTGTCTCAACCCACACAATGTTGATGCTGCGGTCATGCAACAACAAACACACATAGTGATACTGGACATTGATGTGCTTTGTACGAGTGTGATGCTCACCGTCATTGTTAGCGATGGCCATGGAACTTTCATTGTCACAGTGCAGCGTGATGGACGGGACTGATTGACGCAACTCGGACAACAAGCGGCGCAACCACACGCTCTCACAAGCGCTAAAACCGAGGGCCATATGCTTTCCATCAGTAGTGTTGTGTGCAATACAACCTTGCTTGCCGCTACGCCAGGACACAGCCGTCCCGCCAACAAGAAAGATCCATCCAATGCAACTCTTGCCATCTGAACTGTCTGCCCAGTCATTGTTGGTGTATCCCTTCACCATAACAGACGGCTGTCGCCAGAACATGAGGCCTCACCGTGGGGTAGAGACGACATATTTTAGTACTCGGATCGTGGCCTCGGAGTGGAGTTGACGCGGCTCTTGAGATAACTGTGCCAGGAGGTTGACGGCAAACTCAATGTTTGGACGCGTTGTCGTCGCATGGAACAACAGTGACCCGATGACGCGTAGATATGTGGTCACGTCTACTGGCTCCCCCACTACAGCGGGATCAGAGCTCTTGAGCATTGTCTGACCATTGGGCGACATGGGTGAGGACGCTCTTGGTACAAGGGGCAGTTCCTCAGCGAAGCGCCCGGAAAAATTCTGGATGTAGGCGGCCTGATGGACATGCAGGATGCCCGTAGAGTGATCATGCTCAAGCTCCATGCCCAGAAATTCTTGTGGTGGCCCGAGGTCCTTCATCTGGAAGGCAGCATGCAGCAGGTCCTTGACCCGTTGGATAGCAGCTGCGTCCGGCGATGCTATGAGCAGGTCACCAACATAGACTAGGATAGCGACGAGGGTCCGACCTCGAGGACTGATAAACAACACGGGGTCGACAGAACTGCGATGGAGGTCGCCGCTGAAAAGGGTGCGACTGATCTCTTGGTTCCAGCAGTGCAATGATTTCTTCACGCCATAGAGTGCCTTCCAAAGCCTCTAGACCTTGCCAGAGCCATCGTCAAAGCCCGGAGGTTGCACCATGTAGAGCTCCTCGCCCTCTAATGAGCCATGCAAAAAGGTGTTGCTCACATCCATCTGATGCAATTCCCACCCGTGCTGGGCAACCACGCTGAAAAATACTCGGTTAGTGGAGAACCGACCGGCCGGGGCAAAGATCTGGTCATGGTCGATCCCAGGGACCTGAGCAAACTCGTTGGCTGTAAGGCGGGCCTTGTACTTGTCTAGGGACCCGTCTGGCTTCCACTTTTGCCGGAGAACCCACTTGGCGCTGATGGCCTTACGGCCCGGGGGGAGGTTGACGAGCTCATAGACATGATGTTGCCGAATGGCGGCAAGGAAGTTAGCGCATGCACCCTCCTGGTGAGCAGCTTCGGGAGATGCCCGAGCCTCACGAAGGGTGGCTGGGTCCTTTGGTCGCCCTGTTGGGCAGAAAGTAAGGGCGTGCACGTCCCGTGTCCTTGGTGGCATAGGCGTGAGCTTGGCCATGATTGTATACCAGTCCTCCTGATGGAGTAAGGCATAGCCCCGAGGTGATCGTGGATGTAGGTCAGTGTTGACTGACAGTGTGGCCAAGCAAAGTGCCTTGGTAAGGAGGTCCCTGCTCGCGACTGTGGAAGTGGGTCTCAGAGGAGGCAAGGAGCCTCGTGGGGTGACGGGGGGTCGTGGCGCAAGAGGACGTGAGGGGGTGGCCCGAGTGCTCACAGTTAGCCTGGGTCGAAGGCTCCCACCCGGACCACGTGTGTAGCACGCCGACACGGAGAGGGTAGCCGGCCCTGAGGGGCTGGCAGACACGGACGGGGTAGCCGACTTTGAGGGGCTGGCAGGCACGGACGGGATAGTCGGTCCTGAGGGGCTGGTAGGCACGGATGGGGCAGCCGGCTCTGAGAAGCTGACGGACACAAACGGAACGGCCGATCCTGAGGGGATGACGGACACGGATGGGGCAGCCGGCCCTGAGGGACTAGTAGGCACGGACATGGCAGCCGACCCTGAGGGGCTGACGAGCACCGATGGGGCAAGAGGCCCTCAAGGGTTGACAGACACGAATGGGGCGGCCGGCCCTGTGGGGCTGGCGGACATGGACAGGGCAGCCGGCCCTGAGGGACTGGTGCACACAGATGGGGTAGCTGGCCCTGAGGGGCTGGCGGACACGGATGGGGCAGGCGTCCCTGAGAGGCTAATGGACGTTGACGGTGCAGCCGGGCCTGAGGGGCTGACGGACACGGATGGGGCAGCCGGTCCCAAGGGGCTGAAGGACGTTGTCGGGAAAGCCGGCCCTGAGAGGCTTGCGGACACGGATGGGGCAGCCGGCCTTGAGAGGCTGGCGGGCCTGGACGTGGCAGCTGGCGTATAGGAACCCACGGGTGCAGACTATGAGACGCCCGGACGCGGCTGGACGGAGGACAGACCCACCACTCCTCCATGCAACGAGAGGAACATCAACGTTCCTGAGTGAACGAGGTCGCGGGGAAAGAGATCCTCAGAGAAGAGGGCATCCTGGGACTCGACAATGTATTGCCGTGTGGGATCCCAGAAGACCTATCCAGCAGCTACAGCATGACACATCACTGATGCGGACCCAGGAGGCACCGGTGCGTTGGCATGTGGTGGACCACCCACTCAGAGTTGAACGACGACTGCCCAAGCGTCCTGGATGATGTCTTGGACCTTCTGTAGTTTTTCTGCAGCCTATAGGGTTTTATCGATGGACTGGCCGTGGGCCCAATTTGCATGTTTTGCATTGTGTATCCACCGTTTGATGCCGGATGCATACATGCGAACAGTCATAGCATCCGGCCTAAGATCCTGCACGTTCAGATTCACACAGAATGACACCTGAAAACATCCGACGCTGAGTCAGTTTCACAGATCAAGTTAGAGATTGCAGATGATGTGGCGGAGGGAGTGGGAGAGGCAGCAGAGGCCATTGATACCTTGACGATGGCCGGGACGATAGGAGTTGCTATGGCGGTGGCAGGAGTTGCAGCAGATCCGTCTCCCTCATCCTCGGTTGCGGGGTTGGTGCGCCATCCTCTCCTGGTTTCTGCCATTCCATCGGCCGGTGGCGAGGTGGAGTGCTCGCCGACGACCACAGGATAGCACAAGATTGATGCGCCGGATAGAATTAGAAATAATTTTAGGGCATGCAGGCGCATGCACAAACGAACATGAGCTCTGTGTCTGAGTGCGATGCAAGACGGCAAGAATTTGGCTAAGTCTGGAATGCTGAATATAAAGAACAAGGAGGGAATATAAATGAGCCCCTAGTGGGCTTAAGTAGGGGCGCCGGCAGCTAGCCGCACCGGGCCCCGTCACCCTCGCTGAGCCCAAACGGGTTAGCAGGGAGAACACACTGCGTACACCACGATAACAATAACGGTGGTCTCCTCGAGGCACCGGAACAGCTCTCCAAGTACCCGGGTCTCGACCACTGAGAAAATAGGAACAGTGCCAAAAAATCTCAGAATCAGCGTCAAGACATCACACACGGCTTTCCGAACATCGGAAGCCCCACAACAGCCATCGGGTCTCCTCGTCGCACCGGTATAGTCCACCGGGTGCGCGGGTCTCAACCCACCGAGAAAACTCTCCTAGCTCTCGACAAGCCCACAGGGTTATCGGAACGCATCGACTGCGTCTCGCAGGCGCTGTCGTACGTGCTGGAGAAGTATCGAGACACCCCGAAAGCCTGTCGTTTCGTCACGCTCTTCTCCACCATACACCCCGGATGTGGGTATATCGGTAAACTAGCAGTGTCGGTCGTGACGGGTGGAAGCCACACAAACCAACACTCCCCCTGGCTGACATAGTCGTCCACGCCAGAACGAATGAACAAAGGCGTGGAACAAAAATGTATGGCAAGCCATAACATGCATGAGTCAACTCACAGAGACACACACACATACTCATCTGCTATCCATCTAGGGTCTCCCTGGACACTGGCACAGCCCACCAAGTGTCTGGGTCTCGACCAGGAGAGGAGTGATGCACGCACACACAAACCAGTGTAATGCACATACACATGTCATGCACATGTCAGAGGACAAGATGGTCTCCTCGTGACACTGGCGGTACCAGGGCCCGGGTCTCGACCGCTACGAGCAATCCAACACAATAGTATCATCATCCAAACACAGGATCAAGGGAGGATCTCCTCGTAACACGGGTACAACGCACCACGTGTCCGGGTCTCGACCAACAGCTCGCATGCACATGCCACACACAGTATAGCCACACACTAAGACACACGATCACATGGTCTCCTCGTGACACTGGTACAATGCACCAAGTGTCCGGGTCTCGACCAACAGTGTGCTACCATGTATATGCAGCTGTGCAGGTACGTAGCATGAGCCACATGCGGGATGCTGTAGATGCTCACAAAGAGCATGGACCTTGCCATGCATCTCCCATAGCGTCGCGTCAGGTTGAGGTCCACACAACACTCCCCCTGGGCAGATGAACCTTGCAGCGATGTCCTCGATGGAGATGTTGATGTCGTAGCTGAACAGATCTTGGGCGATGAGTCATGTGGTGTGTCCAACACATAGAGATACCTCCCCCTGTCACGTGCGAGTCGACTCCCTCACTCAAAGACGAAGTGGTCTCTCCCGCTATGACTCCTCACCTCGTAGCTGCATCACCTGGGGTATACCAGTCCTCGCGTGACTGCCAAGGGTCGCAACTCACAGTCTCTCCTGCATCCGCACTACCGCGATGCATCTGTGTACGCCGGAGGAACGGGAATGGGCGAGCAGCACGCGTGCGTGGATGAAGTGGCGGAGCTGGCCTCCGATACGGGATAGGACACCCTAAGACACAAGGGTGTACTACTAGAAGAGGAGAGCTGGAGCGATGAACCGGATCACCACTCGTGGGTGAAGATGAAGATGGGGCAGGTGAGTCGGGTGGATGAAGGTGCGTGACGGCAACAGAAGAAGGAGGAGCAATGATGGGGTCGACAGGAGCCGGGATGGCGAAAGCCGACGGCACGCTCAGCATCACTGCTGCTGCCGGAAGGCTCCTGCCGGTACCAGTGATGCTCCCCTCCACTGAGAATCGCTCACGCGCTGCCACCATCTCCCGCTGTAGCATGACTACTCGCTCCTGCAGATCAGCATAATCTGCCTCGGACATGTCGAGGTGGCCCATGTCGACCTGGTGTAGAATAAACTCTGCCTCACTGGATGCTGCAGATGCAGACTCCACAACTCGTGAGTACAGCGCCATCTACATCTCTGCTGCTGAAGAAAATAGAACTGGTGCTGCTGCATCCTCCTGGGGGTCAACCAAGCTCGCAATGTTCTGAGACGCTGGATCATCGGATGCAGCTGCAGGTGTTGCATCCACATCATAGCTCGTGTCTGTCATGCGAGGAGTGAGCGGTCGCATGCCGAGAGAGAAGGAGAAGGAGGAGTTGTCAGAGTCCATAGAGCATGTGGAAACTTCGTCCGTGCAGGTACTACCACTCTCGGCGTCGATCTGATCGGTAGGGTCACCAACAGGTGAAACCGAGGGGGCAGAACTCAACTCCTGCTGACGAGGTGACTCCATCTGCATGTATGGATCTGCTCCCATATCCTCCACTGCCGCCGTAATGGACACATGTGTACAGGGCTCCGGATCAACAATGTCCGTCAAGGCGACCAACAAGCGCAGCTGACGCTCACGCACTGTCTCGCCGGGAAGGCTGGTCGCTGCCACCTGCTCGATGATAAAGTGAGGACCATCATCTGACTCCGTCATGTATGTCACTGCTCCGTGTGTACGGGAACCTGGAGGCTGTGGGAACCTGGACGACTCCTCACGCTGAAGCTGGTCCTCAGGTAGCGCAGATGAGGCGATGGAGCCTGCTGTGTCTGCTGCAGCATATGTCCCGGCGACATCTCTGAGAACTGCTGCTCTCAAGAACGCCTCAACCTCTAACAGACCAGCCGGTCGACTTTGCTCATGTACAGCGACCGCTGTCGGGCTAGTATGAGTCCCGTGCGCCAACGCCCCTGGAAATCCGTATGGGACATCCCGATCCGCAAAATACTCCTCTGCTACCGCCAGGTCGCTACTGATCAGAGTCGTGAGTGGCATCACCAAGGCACGTGAGACCTGCCCTCCTCGTGATGCAACCTGCTGTTGCAAAATGTCTGGCTGCTGCCCCAGCGTAGATGTCGACCTCGATGACATGCAAGTCCCAAGTACTCCAACATCCGCCGGACTCGTGTGAGTCGTCTGCACACTCTCCCCCAAAAGTCCTGGGCCTCCACCGGACGGAGCCGCGAGTGGCACCGTCCAGGGACGCCGTGCCTACACTCCTCCTGAGGTAACCTGCTGCTGAAGAACGTCCGGCTCCTGTCTCAGCGTGGATGTCGATCTCGATGACACGCATATCTCCTGCACTGGAACCTCCGTCGGGCTTGTGTGAGCCTGCTGCACAAACTCTGCCAAAAGTCCGCAACAGGCATCCTGATCCGTACGGGACCCATGTGCCACCGCCGAGCCGCCACTGGTAGGAGCCGCGAGTGGCACCGCCGAGGGACGCCGGGCCCGCACTCCTGACGCAACCTGCTGCTGTAGAAGATCTGGATCCAGCCCGGACGTGGAAGTCGATCTCGATGATACGCAAGTCTGCACCATGACCTCCATGGCGAGATCAGACTCCACGTCATGTACTGCCACCCTGTCATCTGCATCTGCCTCGGCTGACGCTAAGGCACGGCGGGACGGCGGGGGTGCGGCTACTGTCGCTCCGGGCATAGGCATTGTCTGATGACCACACTCCCCCTCGACAGGTACAACAATGGAAGCCGAGGAGGTGGAGGATGTATCGAAACCAGCACGAGCACGGCGTGCGGAGCGCTGACGCCGACGTCGCGGGGCCACTCGACTGGAACGACTGCATGAAGACATGTCATCGCGAGGTGGCCTCGTGGTCGCAACAGAGTGGAGGATCGAAAGGATGGTGGCAGCCTGAGACTCGCTGGCAGATGGGGCTGAAGGTACACCATCGGATGAGGAACGAGGAGAGGATGGAGGAGATGTGATCGAAGAGGCCGTCGACGAACGAGTAGCAGAAGCACGCTCAGTGATGACAAGCTCACAGAGCCGCTGCACCGTCTGCCGGAGGCCGTGGATCTCAGCGAATATGCTCGCCAGAGGTCCAGCTAGGGGATCTACCAACGCCGGAAGATCCGTATGCTGTGGAGGACGCAGGCTCGGACGAGGCTGTAACCAAGGTGGATGCCAGCCGGGAGGGCGCGTCCAACAGCGACGCCAACCATGACGTCTATCACCACAGTAGTAGCAGGCGAATGCGCAGGGCGCCTGCTCAGATGTCCGCGCACTCATCTCGTGCGCTGGACGATGGATAGGTGCCGAGGGCACCTACTCCCGGTGGTAAACACCAAGCTACGGGAGAGAATGAGGCCCGTAGGTACTATCACTCCTGGAGGTCACGGCGTCCGGGTCAGCAAACGTGACCAGACGGGAAGAGCTGCACTACCATAGCACATTCGGAGACGAGAGTCTGACTAGCCGCGGCGACCAATGCTGCTGCCACGAATGGAGCGAAGACTGCTCCAAGACGAGAAGGGGTGGCGGCTGCAGGTGTGGCTGCTGCTCAAAGCGGTAGACGACCCAGCCCTCGGAGACGGTAAGACTCGAATCCGCCGTCGATCCCACGGGGTGAAGTGCGCGCACCAATCCACGGGCCCCAGGGAGACGCCAGTCCAGGACACGTCTCGAAGTGGAAATAGCCGCCGACGCACAAGCCGTCGTCAGTGGGGAAGGACGAAGTAGAAACGTAGCTGCAACTGCCCCTCACTAAGTAGTCGTTGCAACTCCACCCGCCACCGCTATGGCTGCGACGAAAGCTGCTGCTGCTGGGGCGGTAGTATTTGGACGATTCCCCCTTTTTTTTCNTGCAGGTGTGGCTGCTGCTCCAAGCGGTAGACGACCCAGCCCTCGGAGACGGTAAGACTCGAATCCGCCGTCGATCCCACGGGGTGAAGTGCGCGCACCAATCCACGGGCCCCAGGGAGACGCCAGTCCAGGACACGTCTCGAAGTGGAAATAGCCGCTGACGCACAAGCCGTCGTCAGTGGGGAAGGACGAAGTAGAAACGTAGCTGCAACTGCCCCTCACTAAGTAGTCGTTGCAACTCCACCCGCCACCGCTATGGCTGCGGCGAAAGCTGCAGCTGCTGGGGCGGTAGTATTTGGACGATTCCCCCTTTTTTTCCGGCCCCTTTTTAAGTGTGTCGTGTCCGCACCCACCACCCCCCCTTTTTTTTCCTTGTGATCCCCTCTGCTCGCCTTCAGCCCTCGGTTTTCTTTCTTCTTTTCTCTTGTCCACTCGTTGAAAGGCGTACCCCTTTCCGTGTTTTTATTACTCGCCCCCCTCCTTTTCTCGATTGCCCGGATGGTGGGCGAATGGAGAAAATAAGGAGGGGGGGGGAGTGTCCAGCTTGTCCGGTACTCCCTCCCATGCACTATCGCGCGCTCGCTCGCTGAGCGAACGAGCGAGCGAGTGGGCGCGTAGGGGGGAGGAGGGAGCGAAGGGCGAGGGGGGGGGGTCCTATCCGCCCCTCTGACCCGGCCCCTCCGTCGGTCGGCCGACGGGGCCGACGGGGCCGACGGGGCCGAGGGGGCCCGCGAGGCCGATGGGCCCCCTCCGAAGGGTCCCTCGGAGGGGCTCAGCAGGGCCCTCCGAGGGCCCCCCTTGAGAAGGGGAGAAAGGAGGGAGAGGGGGGGGTGGCGAACGGGGTCGACAGGCCCCCTCAGAGCCCCCCCCCTTCAGAGGAGGGCTGCAAGGCCTTCCTCGCAGTGGCAGCAGCAGCTGCAGCGGCAGGTGCAGCTGCTGCCGATGCTGCTGTTGCTGCTGCTTCAGCTGCTGCTGCTGCTGATGCTGCTCTACGCAGCAGCTGCTGCTGCTCTACGCAGCAGCTGCTGCTGCTGCTTGCTGCTGCTGATCTGCTGCTGCCCTCTGTTTTTTTTTTGCTTTCGCTCTGCACGCTGTTGCACGCTGCTGCTACTGCTACTGCTGCTACTGCTGCTGCCGCCGCTGCTGCTGCTGCTGGTGTTGCTGCTGCTGTTGCTGCTGCGGCTGCTGCTACTGCTGCTGCGTAGCTGGTTGCTGCTGCACGCTGTTACTTCTGCTCGGCTCACCGCCCCTGTGGCGTTCACGTGCAATCGTTTCTCGATCCCTCACGCTGCTGCCGGCATGGCGCCACGTGGCGCGTTCTCTTTGCGTTCTGCCCACTGCTGCTGCTTCTGCTGCTCACACGCCCCCCTGTGCTCTGATACCAAATTAGAAATAATTTTAGGGCATGCAGACCCATGCACAAACGAACATGATCTCTGTGTGTGAGTGCGATGCAAGACGCCAAGAATTTGGCTAAGTCTGGAACGCTGAATATAAAGAACAAGGAGGGAATACAAATGAGCCCCTAGCGGGCTTAAGAAGGGGCGCCGGCAGCTAGCCGCACCGAGCCCCGTCACCCTCGCTGAGCCCAAACAGGTCAGCGGGGAGAACACACTGCGCACACCAAGATAACAATGACGGTGGTCTCCTCGAGGCACCGGAACAGCTCTCCGAGTACCCGGGTCTCGACCACTGAGAAAATAGGAACAGTGCCAGAAAATCTCAGAATCAGCGTCCAGACATCACACACGGCTTTTCGAACATCGGAAGCCCCACAACAGCCATCGGGTCTCCTCGTCGCACCGGTATAGTCCACCGGGTGCGCGGGTCTCAACCCACCGAGAAAACTCTCCTAGCTCTCGACAAGCCCACATGGCTACCGGAACGCATGGACTGCGTCTCACAGGCACTGTCGTACGTGCTGGAGAAGTATCGAGACACCCCGAAAGCCTGTCGTGTCGTCACGCTCTTCTCCACCATACACCCCGGATGTGGGTATATCGGTAAACTAGCAGTGTCGGTCGTGACGGGTGGAAGCCACACAAACCAATAGATAGTGTTGTACGGCAGGAGCAGGTGGCTGACTGCCAGGAGGGGGCAGACGTCCCTTGTGAGGATGACGAGTCATACATGGGGTATTGGTCAGACACGGCGTCGGTGACAGACGTAGAGGCCCAGTGTGCTGCCGAATTTGCAGCAGCTATTGCACGAGCGTATGATGACCCTTGTACAACGGCAGACGTCCGTATGTGCGATACGTCGACGGTGCCTAATTAGCTCACAGTAGCCACCAGAGAGGACACAGAGCGAGCTGCGGATCTCCGGCTCATGGATGCCTTGAGCAGCGTCACTAACACCATGGGGATTCGAGCGGATGACATAGCTGTAGCTCTCGTGCACGAGCGACTACGCTCCACGATGGATTCTCAAGAGGCAGCCGCGGCTAGAGCGGAGGTGCACGTGAAGAGTCTCTTGGCCGAGCTCCGAAAGGCCAGCAACCACTGTTACACCGCGGATGTTCCAGCACGACAGCTTGTCGAGGAGTGTGTAGAGGATGTACATAGGCATCGCGAGACAGCTCCGTGGTCTCTACAGCATGCACGCCTGGGACAGGCGGATGGCTTCCGCGTCAGAGCTCGTTGAAATCCATACGCGCCTTGACATTGCGGAGGCCGCGAGGCGATGTGCAGCTGAACAGTGGATGTAACTGAATTCCTGGAGACTTGCATGCTTTTTGCGTAGTGTACCGGGTTGCTAATCCCTCGGGACAACACGTTCGGTTTACACCGGTGTGTGAGAAACCACTTGGAGCTCGTTCGCTCCAGGTCGGGTTCGATCCCTGGGTGGCGTCCGGGCTCCACGACGAATGGTTCGCGTGGGTAGCCTGGTCAACCGGCTCTTACCACTTTGCTCTCTTGTTTCTCGTTCATGTGTTACTCTTCACGTCTCTTCACGTGAGCTTGCCCCCGATCCATGGTTTCACCCCATCGCCTGCTACTTGCTTGCTTGCTCACTTGCTTGCTGAGCAATCAAGACTACCTACAGTTAGGAGGTCCTTGACATCTCAAGACAGCTCACACATGGTTGGGGGGGTGGGAGGGACTTGTAAGTGTTTTATGCAAGGTCCGGTCTTTCCCTCAACTAGTGAGAAGACGTGGCGTGCGAGTAATTTCTCCAGCCAGAGATAGGTAAACCAAGGTGTGCTTGCATCCTGAATGCTGCTTTCATGGAACGACATGACGTACACACAAGGAATAAAGCTTCAACATGTGGGTCGCAAGGGTCCTGCTGCATGCACACGCACACCAAATCACCAGATAGCCACGGAGACACAGCCTGCCGGGAGGACTTGAGAAAGGAATCCAAGTCCAGAGTCATCCAGGGGTTTTGGACTGCTGCAAGAGAAAAACTTTCCCTTCTCTGCATTTTGTGCTCTGGTTTCTCTTCAGCCACACAAAAAAAACTCAAGTGCGGTACTCGTCCCCGCAGTCGCCAATCACGCGCATGAGGTCCCGCCCATTCCCCATGACCGCACTGAGGGAGGATCTATCGTCCTCATCCAGACGCAGTGAAAAGATGCGCAGCGTGTCTGAAATGTGCTCTGAAAGACCGAGCCTCACACCGATCATCGATCCTGCCACGCCAGGCTGAAGCAGCCACAAGCGCGCCAACACACACACACACACACACACACACACACACACACACACACACACACACACACACACACACACGCACGCACGCACGCACGCACGCACGCACGCACGCACGCA
>SZWC01016241.1:40366-65710 GCA_023375785.1 Penium margaritaceum
AATCACAGTACACGTGTACTATGCATGACCTTGCATGTATAGATAAGGTGATAAACCGGTGGCTTGGTGTGTCTATTTTTTGCAATTCCCTGACAAAGTTGGCATGTGCCACTGACCATGACCACAAACTTAACCAAGTGACTTCTATGAATCATAACACGAGTCAGCCACAGTCAGAGTGCCCACTCACAGTGCACGTGTACTTTGCACGACCTTGCATGTAAATACAAGGTAGAATATTAGTGTCTCGGTGTGGCTATTCTTCGCAATGCCTTGACAAAGTTGGCCTGTGCAACTGACCATGACCACAAAGTTAACCAAGTGACTTTAACTTGTATGAATCATTACATGAGTCAGCCACGGTCAGAGTACCCAATCACAGTGCACGTGTACCAGGCATGAACTTGCAGGTGTAAGCAAGGTAAAGTATTGGTGGCTCAGTGTGGCTATTGTGCGCAATGCCTTGACAAAGTTGGCATGTGCCACTGACCATGATCACAATGTTAAGCAAGTGATTTCAACTTCTACGAATCATAATACGAGTCAGCCATGATCAGAGTACCCAATCACAGTGCACAACTACCATGCATGACCTTGCAGTTATGTACAAGGTAAAATAGTGGAGGCTCGGTGTGGCTATTTTGCGAAATGCCTTGACGAAGTTGGCCTGTGCCACTGACCATGTCCACAAAGTTAACCAAGTGACTTAAACTTATATGAGTCATAACACGAGTGAGGCGTGGTCAGAGTGCCCAATCACAGTGCAAGTGTACTATGCCTGACCTTGCATGTATAAACAAGCTAAAACATTGGTGGCTCAGTTTGGCTATTTTGCGCAATGCCTTGACAAAGTTGGCATGTGCAACTGACCATGACCACAAATTTAACCAAGTGACTTTAACTTCTATGAATCATAACATGAGTCAGCCACGGTCATACTGCCCAATCACAGTGCACGTGTACTATGCATGACCTTGCAGTTATAGAAAAGGTAACAACCTGGAGGCTAGGTGTGGCTATTGTGCAAAATGCCTTGAAAACGTTGGCATGTGCCACTGACCATGACCAAAACGTTAATGAAGTGACTTTAACTTCTATGAGACATAATACCACTCAGCCACGGTCAGAGTGCCCAATCACAGTGCACGGGTACTAGGAATGACCTAGCAGGTATGAAAAAGGTAAAAAACCCTTGGCTTGGTGTGGCTATTGTGTGCAATGCCTTGACAAAGTCGGCCTCTGCANGCACATTTTCTAGGCATGAACTTGCAGGTTTAAGCAAGGTAGAATTTTTGTGGCTCAGTGTGGCTATAATGCGCAATGCTTTGACAAAGTTGGCATGTGCCACTGACCATGACCACAACGTTAAAGAAGTGACTTTAACTTCTACTAACCATAACACAAGTCAGCCACGGCCAGAGTGTCTAATCACAGTGCACATGTACTATGCATTACCTTGCATGTTTAAACAAAGTAAAATACTGGTTGCTTGGTGTGGCAATTGTGTGCAATGCCTTGATAAAATTGGCATGTGCCACTGACCATTACCAAAAAATTGACCAAGTGACTGTAACTTCTATGAATCATAACACGAGTCAGCCACAGTCAGAGTGCCCACTCACAGTGCACGTGTACTAGGAATGACCTTGCAGGTATAAAAAAGGTAGAATACTGGTGGCTCGGTGTGGCTATTGTGCGCAATGCCTTGGCAAAGTTGGCCTGTGCTACTCACCACGACCACAAATTTATCCAAGTGACTGTAACTTCTATGAATCAGGACACGAGTCAGCCACGGTCAGAGTGTCCAATCACAGTGCAGGTGTACTAGGCATGACATTGCAGGTATAAAAAAGGTAACATACTGGTGGCTCAGTGTGGCTTTTGTGCGAAATGCCTTGACGAAGCTGGCATNGACTGTAACTTCTATGAATCAGGACACGAGTCAGCCACGGTCAGAGTGTCCAATCACAGTGCAGGTGTACTAGGCATGACATTGCAGGTATAAAAAAGGTAAAATACTGGTGGCTCAGTGTGGCTTTTGTGCGAAATGCCTTGACGAAGCTGGCATGTGCCACTGACCATGACCACAAAGTTAACCAAGTGACTTAAAACTCCATGAAAAACAACACAAGTCAGCCACGGTCAGAGTGCCCAATCACAGTGCACTTGTACTAGGCATGACCTTGCTGATAGAAACAAGGTAAAATGCTGGTGGATAGGCGTGGCTATTGTGCGCAATGCCTTGACAATGTTGGACTGTGCCACTGACCATGACAACAAAGTTGACGAGGTGACTTTAACCTCTATGAATCATAACACGCGTCAGCCACGGTCTGAGTTCCCAATCACAGTGCACGTGTACTAGGCATGACCTTGCAGGTAAAAAAATGGTCAAGTACTGGCGGCTCAGTCTGGCTATTTTGCACAATGCCTTGATAAAGTTGGCTTGTGCCACTGACCAGGACCACAAACTTAGCCGAGTGACTTGAACCTCTATGAATCATAACACGTGTCAGCCACGGTAAGAGTGCCCAATCACAGTGCAGGTGTACTAGGGATGACCTTGCAGTTATAGAAAAGGTAAAAGACTGGTGGCACGGTATGGCTATTGTGCGCAATGCCTTGACAAAGTTGGCATGTGCCACTGACCATGACCACAAAGTTAACCAAGTGACTTCAACTTCTATGAGTCTTCACACGAGTCAGCCACGGTCAGAGTGCTCGATCACAGTGCACGTGTACTAGGAATGAACTAGCAGGTATGAACAAGATTAAAAAATTGTGGCTTTGGTGTGGCTATTGTGCGCAATGCCTTGACAAAGTTGGCATGTGCCACTGACCATGACCACAAAGTTAACCAAGTGACCTTAACTTCTATGAATCATAACACAAGTCAGCCACGGTCAGAGTGCCCAATCACAGTGCATGTGTACTATGCATGACCTTACAGGTATCAAAAAAATTAGAATAGTGGTGGCCCGGTGTGGCTATTGTGCGCAATGCCTTAACAAATTTGGCATGTGCCACTGACCATGACCACAAAGTTCACCAAGTGACTTTAACTTATACGAATTATAACACAAGTCAGCCACTGTCAGAGTACCCAATCACAGTGCACTTGTACTAGGCATGACCTTGCAGTTATAGACAAGGTAAAATACTGGTGTCTCAGTGTGGCTATCTTGCGCAATGCCTTGACAAAGTTGGCCTGTGCTACTGACAATGACCACATAGTTACCCAAGTAACATTAACGTCTACGAATCATAACACGAGTCCGCCATGGTCAGAGTGCCCAATCACAGTGCACTTGTACTATGCATGAACTTGCAGTTATATAAAAGGTAAAATACTGGAGGATCGGTGTGGCTATTGTGCGAAATGCCTTGACAAAGTTGGCTTGTGCCACTGACCATGACCACAAAGTGAACCAAGTGACTTTAACTTCTATGAGTCATAACACGAGTCAGCCACGGTCAGAGTGCCCAATCACAGTGCACTTGTGCTAGGCATGAGCTTTTATGTGTGAGCAAGGTAAAGAACTGGTGGTTTGGTGTGGCTATTGTGCGCAATGCCTTGACAAAGTTGGCATGTGCCACTGATCATGACCACAAAGTTAACCAAGTGACTTGAACTTCTACGAATCATAGCACAAGTCAGCCACGGTCAGAGTGCCCAATCACAGTGCACGTGTACTATGCATGACCTTGCATGTCTAAACAAGGTAAAATACAGGTGGCTCAGTGTGGGTATTGTGCACAATGCCTTGATGAAATTGGCATGTGCCACTGACCATGACCACACAGTTAACCAAGTGATTGTAACTTGTATGAATCATACCACGAGTCAGCCACAGTCAGAGTGCCCACTTACATTACACGTGTACTAGGCATGAACTTGGAGGTACAAAAAAGGTAGAATACTGGTAACTCGGTGTGGCTATTGTGCGCAATGTCTTGAAAACGTTGGCCTGTGCCACTGACCACGACCACAAAGTTATCCAAGTGACTGTAACTTCTATGAATCATAACACAAGTCGGTCATGGTCAGAGTGCCCAATAACAGTGCAAGTGTACTAGGCATGACCTTGCAGTTTTAGACAAAGTAAAACACTGTTTTCTTGGTGTGGCTATTGTGTGCAATGCCTTGACAAAGTTGGCATGTGCCACTGACCATGACCACAAAGTTAGCCAAGTGACCTTAACTTCTACGAATTATAACACAAGTCAGCCACGGTCAGAGTGCCCAATCACAGTGCACTTGTNTGTGCACAATGCCTTGATGAAATTGGCATGTGCCACTGACCATGACCACACAGTTAACCAAGTGATTGTAACTTGTATGAATCATACCACGAGTCAGCCACAGTCAGAGTGCCCACTTACAGTACACGTGTACTAGGCATGAACTTGGAGGTACAAACAAGGTAGAATACTGGTAGCTTGGTGTGGCTATTGTGCGCAATGTCTTGAAAACGTTGGCCTGTGCCACTGACCACGACCACAAAGTTATCCAAGTGACTGTAACTTCTATGAATCATAACACAAGTCGGTCACGGTCAGAGTGCCCAATAACAGTGCAAGTGTACTAGGCATGACCTTGCAGTTTTAGACAAAGTAAAACACTGGTTTCTTGGTGTGGCTATTGTGTGCAATGCCTTGACAAAGTTGGCATGTGCCACTGACCATGACCACAAAGTTAGCCAAGTGACCTTAACTTCTACGAATTATAACACAAGTCAGCCACGGTCAGAGTGCCCAATCACAGTGCACTTGTACTAGTCATGACCTTTTAGGTATAGAAAAAAAGCAGAATAGTGGTGGCTCGGTGTGACTATTGTGCACAATGCCCTGACAAAGTTGGCCCGTGCCACTGATCATGACCACAAAGGTAACCAAGTGACTGTAACTTGTATGAATCATAACACCAGTCAGCCATGGTCAGAGGGACCAATCACAGTGCACGTGTAATAGGTATGGTCTTGCAGATATGGAAAGGATAAAATACCGGTGGCTTGGTGCAGCTACTGTGAGCAATGCCTTGACAAAGTTGGCCTGTGCCACTTACCACGACCACAAAGTTCTTCAAGTTACTGTAACTTCTATGAATCATAACACGAGTCAGCCATGGTCAGAGTTCCCAATCACAGTGCACATATACTAGGAATGTTCTTTCAGATACAAAAAAGATATCAAAACCGGTGACTCGGTGCGGCCATTGCGCGCAATGCCTTGACAAAGTTGGCATTTGCCACTGACCATGACCACAAAGTTAACCAAGTGACTTTAACTTCTATGAATCATAACATGAGTCAGCCACGGTCAGAGTGCCAAATCACAGTGCAAGTTTACTATGCATGACCTTGCAGGTATTAACAAGGTAAAAAACCAGTGGCTTGGTGTGGCCATTGTGCGCAATGCCTTGACAAAGTTGGCATGTGCCACTGACCATGACCACAAAGTTCAACAAGTGACTTTATCTTCTACGAATCATAACACGAGTCGGCCACGATCGAAGTGCCCAATCCCAGTGCACGTGTACTATGCATGACCTTGCATGTATGAACAAGGTAGAGTATTGGTGGCTGAGTGTGGCTATTATGCGCAATGCCTTGACAAAGTTGGCCTGTGCAACTGACCATGACCAAAACATTGACCAAGTGACTTTAACTTCTATGAATCATCTGATGAGTCAGCCACAGTCAGAGTGCCCAATCACAGTGCACGTGTACTACGCATGAGCTTGAAAATATAGACAAGGTAAAACACTGGAGGCTCGGTGTGGCTATTGTGCGAAATTCCTTGACACATTTGGCCTGTGCCTCTGACCATGACCACAAATTTAACCAAGTGACTTTAAATTTTATGAGTCATAACACGAATCAGCCACAGTCAGAGAGCCCAATCACAGTGCACGTGTACTATGCATGACCTTGAATGTATAAACAAGCTACAGTACTGGTGGCTCAGTGTGGCTATTGTGCGCAATGCCTTGACAAAGTTGGTATGTGCCACTGACCATGACCACAAAGTTGACCAAGAGACTTGAACTTCTATGAATCATAACATGGGTCAGTTATGGTCAGAGTGCCCAATCACAGTGCAGGTGTACTATGAATGACCTTGCAGGTATAAAAAAGGCAAAATACTAGTGGCTTGGTCTGGCTATTGTGCGCAATGCCTTGACAACGTTATCCTCTGCCCCTGACCATGACCACAAAGTTATCCAAGTTACTGTAACTTCCATAAATCAAAACACGAGTCAGCCACGGTCAGAGTACCCAATCACAGTGCACGTGTACTAGGCATGACCTTGCAGACATAAAAACGTAGAATACTTGTGCCTCGTTGTGGCTATTGTGCGCCATGCCTTGACAAAGTTGGTATGTGCCACTGACCATGACCACAAAGTTGACCAAGAGACTTGAACTTCTATGAATCATAACATGGGTCAGTTATGGTCAGAGTGCCCAATCACAGTGCAGGTGTACTATGAATGACCTTGCAGGTATAAAAAAGGCAAAATACTAGTGGCTTGGTCTGGCTATTGTGCGCAATGCCTTGACAACGTTGTCCTCTGCCCCTGACCATGACCACAAAGTTATCCAAGTTACTGTAACTTCCATAAATCAAAACACGAGTCAGCCACGGTCAGAGTACCCAATCACAGTGCAAGTGTACTAGGCATGACCTTGCAGATATAAAAACGTAGAATACTTGTGGCTCGTTGTGGCTATTGTGCGCCATGCCTTGACAAAGTTGGCCTGTGCAATTGACCATGACCACAAAGATAACCAAGTGACTTTACCTTCTATGAATCATCACATGTATCAGCCACGGTCAGAGTGCCCAATCACAGTGCACGTGTACTATGCATGACCTTGCAGGTATAAAAAAGGTAAAAAACCAGTGGCTTGGTGTGGCTATTGTGCGCAATGCCTTGACAAAGTTTTCATGTGCCACTGACCATGACCACAAAGTTAACCGAGTGACTTTAACTGATGTGAATCATCACATGAGTCAGCCACAGTCAGAGTGCCAATCACAGTGCAGTTGTACTAGGCATGACCTTGCAGGTTTAAACAAGGTAGAATACTGGTGGCTTGGTGTGGCTATCGTGCGCAATGCCTTGACAAAGTTGGATTGTGCCACTAACCATGCCCTCAAAGTTAACCAAACGACTGTAACTTCTATGAATCTTAACACAAGTCAGCCACGGTCGGAGTGCCCAATCACAGTGTACATGTACTATGCATGACCTTGCAGTTTTAGAAAAGTTATAAAACTGGTGGCTTGATGTGGCTATTGTGTGCAATGTCTTGACAAAGTTGGCATGTGCCACTAACCATGACCACAAAGTTAACCAAGTGATTTAAACTTCTACGAATCATNGTGGCTTGGTGTGGCTATCGTGCGCAATGCCTTGACAAAGTTGGATTGTGCCACTAACCATGCCCTCAAAGTTAACCAAACGACTGTAACTTCTATGAATCTTAACACAAGTCAGCCACGGTCGGAGTGCCCAATGACAGTGCATATGTACTATGCATGACCTTGCAGTTTTAGACAAGTTAAAAAACTGGTGGCTTGATGTGGCTATTGTGTGCAATGTCTTGACAAAGTTGGCATGTGCCACTAACCATGACCACAAAGTTAACCAAGTGATTTAAACTTCTACGAATCATAACACGAGTCAGCCATAGTCAGAATGCCGAATCACAGTGCACTTGTACTATGCATGACCTTACAGTTATAGACAAGGTAAACTACAAGAGGATCGGTGTGGCTATTTTGCGAAATGCCTTGACGAAGTTGGCTTGTGCCACTGACCATGACCACAAAGTGAACCAAGTGAATTCAACTTCTATGAGTCATAACACGAGTCAGCCATGGTCAGAGTGCCTAATCACAGTGCACGTGTGCTAGGCGTGAACTTGCATGTATGAGCAAGGTTAATAACTGGTGGCTTGGTGTGGCTATTGTGCGCAATGCCTTGACAAAGTTNACGGTCGGAGTGCCCAATCACAGTGTACATGTACTATGCATGACCTTGCAGTTTTAGAAAAGTTATAAAACTGGTGGCTTGATGTGGCTATTGTGTGCAATGTCTTGACAAAGTTGGCATGTGCCACTAACCATGACCACAAAGTTAACCAAGTGATTTAAACTTCTACGAATCATCACACGAGTCAGCCATAGTCAGAATGCCGAATCACAGTGCACTTGTACTATGCATGACCTTACAGTTATAGACAAGGTTAACAACAAGAGGATCGGTGTGGCTATTTTGCGAAATGCTTTGACGAAGTTGGCTTGTGCCACTGACCATGACCACAAAGTGAACCAAGTGAATTCAACTTCTATGAGTCATAACACGAGTCAGCCATGGTCAGAGTGCCTAATCACAGTGCACGTGTGCTAGGCGTGAACTTGCATGTATGAGCAAGGTTAATAACTGGTGGCTTGGTGTGGCTATTGTGCGCAATGCCTTGACAAAGTTGGCATGTGCCACTGACCATGAGCACAAAGCTAACCAAGTGACTTTAACTTCTACGAAACATAGCACGAGTCAGCCATGGTCAGAGTGCCCAATCACAGTGCACGTGTACTATGTATGACCTTACCTGTATTATGAAGGTAAAATACAGGTGGTTCAGTGTGGCTATTGTGCACAATTCCTTGACTAAATTGGCATGTGCCACTGACCATGACCATACGGTTAACCAAGTGACTGTAACTTCTATGAATCATAACACGAGTCAGCCATAGTCTGAGTGCCCACACACAGAGCACGTGTCCTAGGCATGACCTTGCAGGTATAAACAAGGTATAATACTGCTGGCTTGGTGTGGCTATTCTGCGCAATGCCTTGACAAAGTTGGCATGTGCCACTGACCACGACCACAAAGTTTTCCAAGTGACTGTAACTTCTATGAATCATAACACGAGTCAGCCATAGGAAGAGTGCCCAATCACAGTGCACGTGTACTAGGATTGACCTTGCAGGTATGAACAAGGTAAAAAACTGGTGGCTTGGTGTGGCTATTCTGCGCAATGCCTTGACAAAGTTGGCATGTGCCACTGACCACAACCACAAAGTTTTCCAAGTGACTGTAACTTCTATGAATCATAACACGAGTCAGCCATAGGAAGAGTGCCCAATAACAGTGCACGTGTACTAGGATTGACCTTGCAGGTATGAACAAGGTAAAAAACTGGTGGCTTGGTGTGGCTATTGTGCGCAATGCCTTGACAAAGTTGGCCTGTGCAGCTGACCATGACCACAAAGTTAACCAAGTGACTTTAACTTCTATGAATCATCACATGCGTAGCCACGGTCAGAGTTTCCAATCACAGTGCACGTGTACTATGCAAAACCTTGCATGTATAAACAAGGTAGAATATATGTGGCTCAGTGTGGCTATTGTACGCACTTCCTTGACAAAGTTTGCATGTGCCACTGACCATGACCACAAAGTTAACCAAGTGACTTTAACTTCTATGAAAAAAAACACAAGTCAGCCACGGTCAGAGTGCCCAATCACAGTGCAATTGTCCTATTCATGACCTTACAGATATGAAAAAACGTAGAATTTTGGTGGCTCGGTGTGATTATTGTGCGCAATGCCTTGACAAAGTTGGCCCATGCCACTGATCATGACCACACAGTTAGTCAAGTAACTGTAACTTGTATGAACCATGACACTAGTCAGCAATGGTCATAGGGACCAATAACAAAGCACGTGTACTAGGCATTACCTTGCAGATATAAAAAGGATATCAAAACCAGTGACTCGGTGCGGCTACTGTGTGCAATGCCTTGACAAAGTTGGCCTGTGCCACTGACCAGGNCTGACCATGACCACAAAGTTAACCAAGTGACTTTAACTTCTATGAATCATCACATGCGTAGCCACGGTCAGAGTTTCCAATCACAGTGCACGTGTACTATGCAAAACCTTGCATGTATAAACAAGGTAGAATATAGGTGGCTCAGTGTGGATATTGTACGCACTTCCTTGACAAAGTTTGCATGTGCCACTGACCATGACCACAAAGTTAACCAAGTGACTTTAACTTCTATGAAAAAAAACACAAGTCAGCCACAGTCAGAGTGCCCAATCACAGTGCACTTGTCCTATTCATGACCTTACAGATATGAAAAAACGTAGAATTTTGGTGGCTCGGTGTGATTATTGTGCGCAATGCCTTGACAAAGTTGGCCCATGCCACTGATCATGACCACACAGTTAGTCAAGTAACTGTAACTTGTATGAATCATGACACTAGTCAGCAATGGTCATAGGGACCAATCACAAAGCACGTGTACTAGGCATTACCTTGCAGATATAAAAAGGATATCGAAACCAGTGACTCGGTGCGGCTACTGTGTGCAATGCCTTGACAAAGTTGGCCTGTGCCACTGACCAGGACCACAAAGCTATCCAAGTGATTGTACCTTCTTTGAATCATAACACGAGTCAGCCATGGTCAGAGTTTCCAATCACAGTGCACGTGTACTAGGCATGATCTTGCAGATACAAAAAGATATCAAAACCAGTGACTCGGTGCGGCTATTGCGTGCAATGCCTTGACAAAGTTGGCATGTGCCACTGACCATGACCACAAAGTTAACCAAGTGACTTTAACTTCTATGAATCATAACATGAGTAAGCTACTGTCAGAGTACCCAATCACAGTACACGTGTACTATGCATGACCTTACAAGTATAAAAAACATAAAAAGCCAGTGGCTTGGCGTTGCCATTGTGGGAAATGCCTTGACAAAGTTGGCATGTGCCACTGACCATGACCACAAAGTTAACCAAGTGACTTTATGTTGGAAAACTAGAATTAGGTTTTCCCTGAGTGTGTCTAATGACAAAAAGGAAAAAGGGGCAAGACGGAGGGCCAGGGGAGAGGCTCCACTCTCTCCCCTGACCCTCTGCCCTGTCTACCTTACTCTACTCTACTCTACCCTGCTGGGATCAGCAGAGAGGGTAATCCCATGCCTCGCCCTGTCCACTTTGTTCATGTTACTCGAGAGACTATGGATGAGAGACAGAATATATGATGGTGATTATTGCACTTCCGTGCTGAGTGGGATGGAGTGAAGAGGGGAGGCGAGAAGAGGAGCTGATGTGGACAACTGGAGCGAGGTTTCCAGGCAGAGTGCAAAGGATGCTGGACACTCACCGGACTACTTTCGATGATGGATCTGACGCTCCATCATCAAAGAGTAATCTACGGTTGACAACCTCCAAAGAAAAGAAGATCCACGGTCTACGACAAAGGGATAAATAAAGGAGGATCGCCAAATGAGGGGAGGTTGTGCGAGTGAGCCAGCAGCGCAGTGTGATCGCATCCCAAGACGAGCACAGCCATCTCACGCCGGCAAACTGCCGTCTCGCACTGTGGATTGCACAGGGCGTTCCGGTGCAAGCGAAGACGAAGCCCGAACCAAGTCCCGGAGTACATAAGCTAGATGTGAGACTAGTTGTAGTTTAAATCTGTTCAGATGTATTTCTGCTCATAACCAGATTCTCCTCTCTGGTGTCACTGGGTAGCACTCTGGTGTCATTATCAGATGACTGGTTTCGAGTGCTGAAAATTTGTGGCTGGTTCCGACTGTCAAGGACTTCTTTCAAGATGGCATTCTAAGATCCAAATTTCTTCACTTTAACTTCTACATATCATAACACGAGTCAGCCACGGTCAGAGTGCCCAATCACAGTGCATGTGTACTACGCATGACTTTGCATGTATAAACAAGGTAAAATATTGGTCGCTCAGTGTAGCTATTAAGCGCAATGTATTGACAAAGTTGGCTGGTGCAACTGACCATGACTAAAACATTAACCAAGTGACTTCAACTTCTATGAATCATCTTATGAGTCAGCCACGGTCAGAGTGCCCAATCACAGTGCACATGTACTAGGCATGATGTTGCAGGTATAAGCAAGGTGAAATATTGGTGGCTGAGTGTGGCTATTGTGCGCAATGCCTTGACAAAGTTGGCATGTGCCACTAAGCATGACCACAATGTTAACCACGTGACTTTAGCTTCTACGAATCATAAAACGAGTCAGTCACGGTCAGAGTGCCCAACCACAGTGCACGTGTACTATGCATGACCTTGCAGATATAGACAGGGTAAAATATTGGAGGCTCGTTGTGGCTATTGTGCAAAATGCCTTGACAAAATTTGCCTGTGCCTCTGACCATGACCACAAAGTTAACCAAGTGACTTTAACTTCTATGAGTCATAACATGAATCAACCATGGTCAGAGAGCCCAATCACAGTGCACGTGTACTATGCATGACCTTGCATGTATAAACAAGCTAAAATACTGGTGGCTCAGTGTGGCTATTGTGCACAATGCCTTGACAATGCTGGCCTGTGCCACTGACCATGACCACAAAGTTGACCAACAGACTTGAACTTCTATGAATCATCACACGGGTCAGCCTTGGTCGGAGTGCCCAATCACAGTGCATGTGTACTATGCATGACCTTGCAGGTTTTTACAAGGCACAATACTGGTGGATCGGTCCGGCTATTGTGCACAATGCCTTGAAAAAATTGGCCTCTGCCACTGACCATGAACACAAAGTTTTCCAAGTGACTGTAACTTCTATAAATCATAACACGAGTCAGCCATGGTCAGAGTATCCAATCACAGTGCACGTTTACTAGGAATGTGGAAGTTTACTAGGCTTGCAGATATAACAAAGGTAGAATACTTGTGGCTCACTGTGGCTATTGTGCGCCATGCCTTGACAAAGTTGGCCTGTGCAACTGACCATGACCACAAAGTTAACCAAGTGCCTTCACATTCTATGAATCATCACATGTATCAGCCACNCTATAAATCATAACACGAGTCAGCCATGGTCAGAGTATCCAATCACAGTGCACGTTTACTAGGAATGTGGACGTTTACTAGGCTTGCAGATATAAAAAAGGTAGAATACTTGTGGCTCACTGTGGCTATTGTGCGCCATGCCTTGACAAAGTTGGCCTGTGCAACTGACCATGACCACAAAGTTAACCAAGTGCCTTCACATTCTATGAATCATCACATGTATCAGCCACGGTCAGAGTGCCCAATCACAGTGCACGTGAGCTAGGCATGAACTTGCAGGTATAGACAATGTAGGATACTGGTGGCTCAGTGTGGCTGTTTTTGGCAATGCCTTGACAAAGTTGGCCTGTGCTACTGACCACGACTACAAAGTTATCCAAGTTAATGTAACGTCCATGAATCATAACACGATTCAGCCACGGTCAGAGTGCCCAATCACAGTGCAGGTGTACTAGGCATGAAATTGCAGGTACAAACAAGGTGGAATACTAGTATCTTGGTGTGGCTACTGTGCGCAATGCCTTGACAATGTTGGCATGTGCCACTGACCATGACCACAAATTCAACCAAGTGACTTGAACTTTTATCAATCATGACACGAGTCAGCCACAATCAGAGTTCCCAATCACAGTGCACGTGTACGAGGCATGACCTTGCAAGTGTAGAAAAAGCCAACATACGGTTGGCTCGGTGTGGCTATTGTGTGCAATGCCTGGACAACGTTGGTCAGTGCCGCTGACCATGAGCACAACGTTAATCAAGTGACTGTAACTTCTATGAAGCATAACACGAGTCAGCCACAGTCAGAGTGCCCACTCACAATGTACGTGTACTAGGAATTATCTTGCATGTAGAACAAGGAAGGAAAGGTAGATATTGGTGGCTTGGTGTGGCTATTGTGCGCAATGCCTTGACAAAGTTGTCCCGTGCCACTGATCATGATTGCAAAGTTAACCAAGTGACTGTAACTTCCATGAATCATAACACGAGTCAGCCATAGTCAGAGTGCCCAATCACAGTGCACGTGTACTAGGCATGACCTTGTAGTTATAGAACCAGTAAAATACTGGTGGATCAGTGTGGCTATTGTGCGAAATGCCTTGACAAAGTTGACCTGTGCCACTGNCAAGGAAGGAAAGGTAGATATTGGTGGCTTGGTGTGGCTATTGTGCGCAATGCCTTGACAAAGTTGTCCCGTGCCACTGATCATGATTGCAAAGTTAACCTAGTGACTGTAACTTCCATGAATCATAAAACGAGTCAGCCATAGTCAGAGTGCCCAATCACAGTGCACGTGTACTAGGCATGACCTTGTAGTTATAGAACCAGTAAAATACTGGTCGATCAGTGTGGCTATTGTGCGAAATGCCTTGACAAAGTTGACCTGTGCCACTGACCATGACCACAAAGTTTACCAGGTGACTTTAACTTCTATGAGTCATATCACGNGCTATTGTGCGCAATGCCTTGACAAAGTTGTCCCGTGCCACTGATCATGATTGCAAAGTTAACCAAGTGACTGTAACTTCCATGAATCATAACACGAGTCAGCCATAGTCAGAGTGCCCAATCACAGTGCACGTGTACTAGGCATGACCTTGTAGTTATAGAACCAGTAAAATACTGGTGGATCAGTGTGGCTATTGTGCGAAATGCCTTGACAAAGTTGACCTGTGCCACTGACCATGACCACAAAGTTTACCAGGTGACTTTAACTTCTATGAGTCATATCACAAGTAAGCCACGGTCAGAGTGCCCAATCACAGTGCACATGAACTAAAACTGTCCTATCAGGTATGAACAAGGTGAAAAACCGGTGGCTTGGTGTGGCTATTGTGCGCAATGCCTAGACAAAGTTGGCCTGTGCAACTGACCATGCCCACAAAGTTAACCAAGTGACTTCAACTTCTATGAATCATAACACGAGTCAGCCACGGTCAGAGTACCCAATCATAGTACACGTGTACTATGCATGACCTTGCAGTTACAGACAAGGAAAACCACCGGTGGCTCGGTGTGGCTCTTGTGCCCAATGCCTTGACAAAGTTGGCATGTGCCACTGACCATGACCACAATGTCAACCAAGTGACTTAAAATTCTACGAATCAAAACACGAGTCAGCCACGTTCAGAGTGCCCAATCACAGTGCAATTTTACTATGCATAACCTCACATATATGAACATGGTAAAGCATTGGTGGCTTAGTAGGGCTATTGTGCGCAATGCCTTGAAAACGTTGGCATGTGCCACTAACCATGACCACAACGTTTACCAAGTGACTCTAACTTCTACGAATTACAACATGAGTCAGACACGGTCAGAGTGCCAAATCACAGTGCACGTGTACTTTGCATGACCTTGCTGGTATAAAGAAGTTAAAATACTGCTGGCTCGGTGTGGCTATTGTGCGCAATGCCTTGACACAGCTGGCCTGTACAACTGACCATGACCACAAAGTTAACCATGGAACTTTACCTTCTATGAATCATCACATGCGTCAGCCACGGTTAGAGTGCCCAATCACAGTGAACGTGTGCTAGGCATGAACTTGCAGGCATAAACAAGGTAAAAAACGGGTGGCTTGGTGTGGCTATTGTGCGCAATGTCTTGACAAATTTGGCATGTGCCACTGACCATGACCACAAAGTTAACCAAGTGATTTCAACTTTTATGAATCATCACATGAGTCACCCATGGTCAGAGTGTCCAATCACAATGCACGTGTACTATGCATGACCTTGCAGGTATAAGCAACGTAAAATACTGGTGGCTAAGGGTGGCTATTTTGCGCAATGCCTCGACAAAGTTGGCATGTGCCACTGACCAGGACCACAAAGTTAACCAAATGAATTCAACTTCTACGAATCATAACACGAGTCAGCCACGGTCACAGTGCCCAATCACAGTGCACCTGTACTATGCATGACCTTGCATGTATAAACAAGTTCAAATACTAGTGGCTCGGTGTGGCTATTGTGCGCAATGCTATTGTACAAAACTGCCAAGCTACTAACCATGACCACAGAGTTAACCAAGTGACTGTAACTTCTATGAATCATAACACGAGTCAGCCACAGTCAGATTGCCCACTCAAAGTGCACCTGTACAAGGCATGACCTTGCAGGTATAGACAAGGTAGAATACTGGTGGCTCGCTGTGCCTGTTGTGCGCAATGCTTGACGAAGTTGGCCTGAGCCATTGACCATGACTACAAAGTTATCCAAGTGACTGTAACTTTTATGAATCATAACACGAGTCAGCCACAGTCAGAGTACCCAATGACAGTGCAAGTGTACTAGGCATGACCTTTCAGGAATAAAAAAGGTAGAATACTGGTGGCTCGGTGTGGCTATTGTGCGCAATGCGTTGAAAACGTTGGCCTCTTCCACTAACCATGACCACAAAGTTATCCAAGTGACTGTAACTTCTATGAATCATAACACGAGTCAGGCGCGGTCAGAGTGCCCACTCACGGTGCACGTGTACTAGGCATGACCTTGCAGGCATAAAGAAGGTAGAATACTGGTACCTGGCGTGTCTGTTGTGCACAATGCCCTGACAAAGTTGGCATGTGCCACTGACCATGACCACAGAGTTAACCAAGTGACTTTAACTTCTACGAATCATAACACGAGTCAGCCACGGTCAGAGTGCCCAATCACAGTGCAGGTGTACTACACATGAACTTTCAGTTATGTAACAAGTAAAATACTAGAGGCTCGGTGTGGCTATTGTGTGAAATGCCTTGACAAAGTTGACCTGTGCCACTGACCATGACCACAAAGTTAACCAAGTGACTTTAACTTCTAGGAGTCATAAATCGAGTCAGCCACAGTCAGAGTGCCCAATCACAGTGCACGTATAGTAGGACTGACCTAGCAGGTATGAACAAGGTAAAAGACTGGTGGCTTGGTGTGGCTTTTGTGCGAAATGCCTTGACAAAGTTGGCCTGTGCAACTGACCATAACCACAAAGTTAACCAAGTGCCTTTGACTTCTATGAATCATCACATGAATCAGCCACGGTCAGAGTGCCCAATCACAGTGCACGTGTGCTAGGCTTGAACCTTCAGGTATAGGCAAGGTAAAATATTGGTGGCTCAGTGTGGCTATTATGCGCAATGCCTTGACAAAGTTGGCATGTGCCACTGACCAGGACCACAAAGTTAACCAAGTGGCTTTAACTTCTACAAATCATAACACGAGTCACCCATGGTCAGAGTGCCCCATTACAGTTTACGAGGAATATGCATGACCTTGCATGTATATATAAGGTAAAATAATGGTGGCTCCGTGTGGCTACTGTGCTCAATGCCTTGACAAAGTTGGCATGTGCCACTGACCATGACCACAAAGTTAACCAAGTGACTTTAACTTCTATGAAGCATAACGTGAGTCAGCCACGGTCAGAGTGCCCAATCACAGTGCACGTGTTGTATGCATAAACTTTCAGGTAAAAACAAGGTAAAAAACCAGTGGCTTGGTGTGGCTATTGTGCGCAATGCCTTGACAAAGTTGGCATGTGCCACTGACCATGACCACAAAGTTAACCAAGTGACTGTAACCTCTATGAATCATAACACGAGTCAGCCACAGTCAGAGAGTCCACTCACAGTGCACGTGTACTAGGCATGACCTTGCAGGTATAGAAAATGTAGGATACAGGTGGCTCGGTGTGGCTATTGTGGGCACTGCCTTGACAAAGTTGGCCTGTCCCACAGAACACGACTACAAAGTTATCCAAGTTATTATAACGGCTATGAATCATAACACGATTCAGCCACGGTCAGAGTGCCCAATCACAGTGCAGGTATACTAGGCATGAAATTGCAGGTATAAACAAGGTAGAATACTGGTATCTTGGTGTGGCTACTGTGCGCAATGCCTTGACAATGTTTGGCATGTGCCACTGACCATGACCACAAAGTTAACCAAGTGACTTTAACTTCTATGAATCATAACACGAGTCAGCCACAATGAGATTGCCCAATCACAGTGCACGTGTACTAGGAATGACCTTGCAAGTGTAAACAAAGCCAACATACGGGTGGCTCCATGTGGCTATTGTGTGCAATGCCTTGAAAACGTTGGTCAGTGTCGCTGACCATGAGCACAAAGTTAATCAAGTGACTGTAACTTCTACGAATCATAACACGAGTCAGCCACGGTCAGAGTGCCCACTCACAGTGCACGTGTACTATGCATAACCTTGCATGTATAAGCAAGGTGAAATACTGGTAGCTTGGTGTGGCTATTATGCGTAATGCCTTGACTAAATTGGTATGTGCCACTGACCATGACCACAGAGTTAACCAAATGACTGTAACTTCTATGAATCATAACATGAGTCAGCCACAGTCAGAGTGCGCACATACAGTGCACGTATACTAGGTATGACCTTGCAGGTATAAACGAGGTAGAATACTGGTCAGAGTGCCCAATCACAGTTCACTTTTACTAATCATGACCTTACAGGTATGAANACAGTGCACGTGTACTAGGAATGACCTTGCAAGTGTAAACAAAGCCAACATACGGGTGGCTCCATGTGGCTATTGTGTGCAATGCCTTGACAACGTTGGTCAGTGTCGCTGACCATGGGCACAAAGTTAATCAAGTGACTGTAACTTCTACGAATCATAACACGAGTCAGCCACGGTCAGAGTGCCCACTCACAGTGCACGTGTACTATGCATGACCTTGCATGTATAAGCAAGGTAAAATATTGGTGGCTCAGTGTGGATATTGTGCGCAATGCCTTGAAAAAATTTGGCATGTGCCACTGACCATGACCACATAGTTAACCAAGTGACTTTAACTTCTATAAATCATAACACGAGTCAGCCACGGTCAGAGTGCCCAATCAATGTGCACGTGTAATATGCATGACCTTGCATGCATAAACAAGGTGAAATACTGGTAGCTTGGTGTGGCTATTATGCGTAATGCCTTGACTAAATTGGTATGTGCCACTGACCATGACCACAGAGTTAACCAAATGACTGTAACTTCTATGAATCATAACATGAGTCAGCCACAGTCAGAGTGCGCACATACAGTGCACGTATACTAGGTATGACCTTGCAGGTATAAACGAGGTAGAATACTGGTCAGAGTGCCCAATCACAGTTCACTTTTACTAATCATGACCTTACAGGTATGAACAAAAGTAGAATCGTGGTGGCTCGGTGCGGCTACTATGTGCAATGCCTTGACAAAGTTGTCCTGTGCCACTGACCACGACCACAGAGTTATCCAAGTGACTGTAACTTCTATGAATCATAACACGAGTCAGCCATGGTCAGAGTTCCCAATCACAGTGCACGTGTACTAGGCATGATCTTGGAGATACAAAAAAGATATCAAAACCAGTGACTCGGTGCGGCTATTGCGTGCAATGCCTTGACAAAGTTCGCATGTGCCACTGACCATGACCACAAAGTTAACCAAGTGACTCTAACTTCTAGGAATCATAACATGAGTCAGCCTCGGTCAGAGTGCCCAATCACAGGGCACGTGTACTATGCATGACCTTGCAGGTATAAACAAGGAGAAAAACCAGTGGCTTGGTGTGGCCATTATGCGTAATTCCTTGACAAAGTTGGCATGTGCCACTGACCATTACCACAAAGTTAACCAAGTGACTTTAACTTCTACGAATCATAACACGAGTCAGCCACGGTCAGAGTGCCAATCACAGTGCACGTGTACTACGCATGACCTTGCATGTATTAACAAGGTAGCATATTGGTGGCTCAGTGTGGCTATTGTGCGCAATGCCCTGACAAAGTTGGCCTTTGCGACTGCCCATGACTAAAACATTAACCAAGTGACTTTAACTTCTATGAATCATCTCATGAGTCAGCCACGGTCAGAGTACCCAATCACAGTGCACGTGTACTCGGCATGAAGTTGCAGGTATAAGCAAGGTAAAATATTTGTGGCTCGGTGTGGCTATTGTGCGCAATGCCTTGACAAAGTTGGCCTGTGCGACTGACCATGACCAAAAAGTCAACCAAGTGACTTTAACTTCTATGAATTGTAACACGGATCAGCCACAATCAGAGTGCCCAATCACAGTGAACGTGTACAAGGCATGACCTTGCAGGAATAAACAATGCCAACATACTGGTGGCTCGGTGTGGCTATTGTGCGCAATGCCTTGACAAAGTTGGCCTGTGCGACTGACCATGACCAAAAAGTCAACCAAGTGACTTTAACCTCTATGAATTGTAACACGGATCAGCCACAATCAGAGTGCCCAATCACAGTGAACGTGTACAAGGCATGACCTTGCAGGAATAAACAATGCCAACATACTGGTGGCTCGGTGTGGCTATTCTGTGCAATACCTTGACAACGTTGGTCAGTGCCGCTGACCATGAGCACAAAGTTAATCAATTGAGATTAACTTCTATGAATCATAACACGAGTCAGCCACGGTCAGAGTGTCCACTCACAGTGCATGTGTTCTAGGAATGATCTTGCAGGTAAAAAATGGAAGAATACAGGTGGCTCGGTGTGGCTATTGTGCGCAATGCCTTGACAACGTTGGTATGTGCCGCTGACCATGACTATAAACTTAACCAAGTGACTTGAAATTCTACGAATCGTAACACGAGTCAGCCACGGTCAGAGTGCCCAATCACCGTGCTCATGTACTAGGTATGAACTTGCAGGTATAAGAAAGGCAAAATATTGGTGGCTCAGTGTGGCTATCGTGCGCAAGGTCTTGACAAAGTTGCCCTGTGCCACTGACCACGACCACAAAGTTTACCAAGTGACTTTAACTTCTACGGGTCGTAACACGAGTCAGCCACGGTCAGAGTGTCCAATCATAATGTAAGTGTACTATTCATGACCTTGCATGTATAAAAAAGGTAGAATACTGGTGGCTCGGTGTGGCTATTGTGCGCAATGCCTTGACAAANGGTCAGAGTGCCCAATCACCGTGCTCATGTACTAGGTATGAACTTGCAGGTATAATAAAGGCAAAATATTGGTGGCTCGGTGTGGCTATCGTGCGCAAGGTCTTGACAAAGTTGCCCTGTGCCACTGACCACGACCACAAAGTTTACCAAGTGACTTTAACTTCTACGGGTCATAACACGAGTCAGCCACGGTCAGAGTGTCCAATCATAATGTAAGTGTACTATTCATGACCTTGCATGTATAAAAAAGGTAGAATACTGGTGGCTCGGTGTGGCTATTGTGCGCAATGCCTTGACAAAGTTGGCCTGTGCAACTAACCATGACCACAAAGTTAACCAAGTGACTTTAACTTCTATGAATCATCACACGAATCAGCCACAGTCAGAATGCCCAATCACAGTGCATGTGTACTAGGAATGAACTTGCAGGTATAAGAAAGGTAACATATTGGTGGATCAGTGTGGCTATTGTGCGCAATGCCTTGACAAATTTGGCATGTGCCACTGACCAGGATCACACAGTTAACCAAGTGACTTTTGTTTCTATGAATCATAACACGAGTCAGCCACGGAAAGAGTGCCCATTCACAGTGCACATGTACAATTCATGACCTTGTTTGTATAAAAAAAGGTAGAATACTGGTGGCTCGGTGTGGCTATCGTGCGCAATGCCTAGACAAAGTTGGCCTATGCCACTGACCATGACCACAAAGTTATCCAAGTGATTGTAACTTTCTATGAATCAGAACACGAGTCAGCCACGGTCAGAGTGCCCAACCACAGTGCACGTGTACTATGCATGACCTTGCAGTTATAGACAAGGTAAAACACTGGTAGCTTGGTGTGGCTATTGTGCACAATGCCTTGACAAAGTTGGCATGTGCCATGGACCATAACCACAAAGTTAACCAAATGACTTTAACTTCTACGGCTCATAACACGAGTCAGCCACGGTCAGACTGCCCAATCACAGTGCACGTGTACTATGCAAAACCTTGCATGTATAAGCAAGGTAAAACACTGGTGGCTCGGTGTGGCTATTGTGCGCAACGCCTTGACAAAATTGGCATGTGCCACTAACCATGACCACAGAGTTAACCAAGTGACTGGAAAAACCTATGAATCATAACACGAGTCAGCCACAGTCAGAGTGCCCACTCACAGTGCTCCTATACTAGGCATGACCTTGCAGGTATAGAAAAGGTAGGATACTGGTGGCTCGCTGTGGCTGTTGTGCGCAATGCCTTGACGAAGTTGGCCTGTGCCACTGACCATGGCCACAAAGTTATCCAAGTGACTGTAACTTTTATGAATCATAACACGAGTCAGCCACGGTCAGAGTACCCAATCACAGTGCACGTATACTAGGCATGACCTTGCAGGAATAAAAAAGGTAGAATACTGGTGGCTCGGTGTGGCTATTGTGCGCAATGCGTTGAAAACGTTGGCCTGTGCCACTAACCATGACCACAATGTTATCCAAGTGACTGTAACTTCTATGAATCATAACATGAGTCAGCCTCGGTCAGAGTGCCCACTTACAGTACACATGTACTAGGAATGATCTTGCAGGTAAAAAACAAGGTAGGAAACTGGTGGCTCGGTGTGGCCATTGTGCGTAATGCCTTGACAAAGTTGGCCTGTGCCACTGATCATGATCACAAAGTTAACCAAGGGACTGTAACTTCTATGAATCATCACATGAGTCAGCCATGGTCGGAGTGCCCAATCACAGTGCACGTGTACTAGGGATGACCTCACAGATTTCAGAAAGATAAAACACCGGTGGCTTGGTGCGGCTATTGTCCGCAATGCCTTGACAAAGTTCGCCTGTGCCACAGACCATGACCACAAAGTTAACCAACTGACTTTACCTTCTATGGATAATAACACAAGTCAATCATGGTCTGATACGCAATTTCAGTGCACGTGTACTACGCATGACCTTGCACATATAAACAAGGTCTAATACTGGTGGCTCGCTGTGGCTACTATGCGCAATGCCTTGACAATGTTGGCCTGTGCCACTGGCCATGACCACAAAGTTTACCAAATGACTTCAACTTCTATGAATCATAACCGAGTCAGCCACGGTCAGAGTGCCCAATCATAGTGCAGGTGTACTAGGCAAGACCTTGCAGGTATAAAAAAGGTAGAATATTGGTGGCTTGGTGTAGCTATTGTGCGCAATGCCTTGACAAAGTTGGCCTGACCATGACCACAAAGTTATCCAAGTGAGTGTAACTTCTATGAATCATAACATGGGTTAACCACGGTCAGAGTACCCGATCACAGTGCACGTGTACTAGGCATGACCTTGCAGTTATATAAAAGGTAGAATACTGATGGCTCGGTGTGGCTATTGTGAGCAATGCCTTGACAAAGTTGGCCTGTGCCACTGACCACGACCACAAAGTTATCCAAGTGACTGTAACTTCTATGAATTATAACACGAGTGAGCCAAGGTCAGAGTGCCCAATCACAGTGCACGTGTACTATGCATGACCTTGCCGCTATAGACAAGGTAAAACACTGGTGGCTCGGTGTGGCTATTGTGCGCGATGCCTTGACAAAGTTGGTATGTGCCACTGACGATGACCACAAAGTGAACCAAATGACTTTAACTTCTACGAATCATAACACGTGTCAGCAACGGTCAGAGTGCCCAACCATAGTGCACGTGTACTATGCATGACCTTGCAGGTATAGACAAGGCAAAATACGATAGCTTGGTGTGGCATCATAATTATGCCTTGATTGTGCCCTACTTGTGCCCTACTTGTGTGTGCTTAATAGACCCTAGTTGAGCCCTTTTTGTACCCTATTTGCGACCTAGTTGCTCCCTAGTTGCATCCTAGTTTTATTCCTAATTGTTGCCTTCTTTCACCCAAGTCGCGTTTTAGCTATGTCCTTGTTACATCTTGAACACCCTAGTTGCACCCTTCTTGCGCTGTTGTTGCACCCTAGTTATACCCTAGTTACGCTGTAGTTGCACCCTTCTTGCGCCCTAGTTACGTCCTAGTTGTCCCTAGTTACACCCTAGTTACACTGTAGTTGCACCCTTCTTGTGCCCTAGTTGCGTCCTAGTTGCGTCCTAGTTGCGTCCTAATTGTGCCCTAGCTCGCCATAGTTACGCCCTACTTTGGCCCAAGTTGTGCCCAAGTTGCACCCTAGTTGCAGCCAAGTTGTGTCCTATTTGTGCATTGATTGCAACACAGTCGCTCCCTAGTTGTGCCCTAGTTGTCTCATAGTTTTACCCTAGTTGCACCCTAGTTGCATCCTAGTTGCGCCCTATTTGTACCCTAGTTGCGTCCTAGTTATACCCTAGGGGCACCCTAGTTTTACCCTCGTCGTGTCCCAATTGTGCTCTAGTTGCACCTATGTTGCGCCCTTCTTGCACCCTAGTTGTGCCCTAGTTGCACAATATTTACGTCCTAGTTGAGCCCTAGTTGTACCCTTCTTGCACCCTAGTTGCACACTAGTTGCACCCTGTTCATGCCCTAGTTGCGCCATGTTGCACCTTTCTTGCACCCTAGTTGCACCCTCGTTGCGCCCTAGTTGTGCCCTAGTTGTGCCCTTCTTGTGCCCTACTTGTGCAAGCAGCAACTGAGGAGGCTGTTGCTGCTGCTGCGATTACTGCTACTGCCGTTGTTGCTGCTGTTGCTGTTGCTGTTGCTGCCTCCGCTGCTGCTTCTGCTGCTGCTGCTGCAACTACCATTGTGGTTGTGACTTCTGATGCTGCTACTGTTTTTGCTGTTGTTGCTACCGTTGCAGCCATGACGGTTGCTAATGCTGCTGTTGCTTTTGCTACTACTAGTGCAGGTGCTGCCGTTGCTGGTGCTGCTGCCATGCCTGTTGCTATTGCTGCTAGAGGATTTGAAGTTCCTGCTGTTATGATTGCAGTGTCGCCTGCAGTGCTAATGCTGTCGATGCAGGCACTGAACCGGCTGCTGATGTGACAACAAGGATAGGTGAGAGTGGCAACTGCGGGAGTGTTGCTGTTGCTGTGTATGTTTAGCTGTTGGGAGGTGGCAGAGTGCCCTTTTTGCGAGAGGTCAAATCAGATTCAGCATAGAGCTAGAACTCCCTATTGTCACAGCTGTGGCAAGAATGGTGCTGTTATTGTTGTGCCTTGGCTGGGCTGCAGTTGGTAAGACTACATTGCAGTAGTAGAATGTTGCCGTCGATGTCGACGGCCAGGGCTAGAGGAGCCCGACAGTGCCGGCCTTAGACGAGGACCGGCACACCCACGACGTGATCGTGGGGTTGGGGACGAGAGAGTGGGTGAAAGCCAACCGGCGGGGTTGCAAAAGTAAGGCGGGTGGCACTGATTGTCGCCCAGCCACCGTCAACTTTAGTGACGGCTAGCTGCTGCCAACAACTCCGACGGCGATGCGATGGCGGAAGCAATGGTGCCTCGGGTAGAGCGTTGCGACACTCTGCACGGATCGTGGTGATGCTGAAGTGCAAGGGAAGGGAGAGTCCACCTTGCTTTTATACCAGTAGGTGATAAGGGATGAGAAGGAGATGAGGGAGTAGCATGAGAGAGA
>SZWC01016242.1:34221-39221 GCA_023375785.1 Penium margaritaceum
CGTGGTGGGGGCCGAGGACGAAGCACGCGCCCTTCTGGGCGGGCCTCGGCACCTGCGCGCTCACGGCGCTGGCGCAATGCATCCGTACGACCCGTCTTGAAACACGGACCAAGGAATCTAACATGTGCGCGAGTTGGCGGGCGGCAAACCCGTGGGTGCAAGTAACCTGAGCGGCGGGATCCCCTCCTCGGGGAGGTGCACCGTCGGCCAACCATGATCTTCTGTGAAAGGTTTGAGTCAGAGCGTGCCTGTTGGGACCCGAAAGATGGTGAACTATGCCTGAGCAGGGCGAAGCCAGACGAAACTCTGGTGGAGGTGTAGCACGAAAACTCCTAACCAAGCATGATTCTTCAGGGAGGAGAAGTGGCGAGTGACGTCGCCACGGCAGTGGTGGGAGCGGTCATACCAAGGCTTCTCAGCCTCAACCGCTTGCACCCCACGGCCAAGAGTACCATCAGGGGAGTGCTACGTGCACTCGCAGTGAGGAGTGCGAGGCACGGAGCACTCACAATACCTGGAGAAGGAGTGCGGCTCACGGAGCACTCACCTCTTATATGTGACGACGGAGTGCGGCTCACGGAGCACTCACCTCTTAGGAGTGTGTGGGAGCATGAGGCACGGTGTGCTCATCTTGTTACTCGTGTGTGTGTGGGGCTATAGGCCCATGAACTATTTAAGGACATTATAATGCATGTGATCATTAACTATTTCTGAGTTCCATTTGCCTTCCACTTGGACTTAGTCTCAGTTCCCAGTTGCCCAATGTTGTGAGAGGGAGAGAGCTCTCAAGTTGTGAGAGGATAATTTGGAGAGTTGTGTTGGAGAAGTGGTCGCCTTCCAGAAGTTTTCTGGGGGTAGATCGTTTGGTATCAGAGCAGAAGGCCGTCACCTTCTGGCTGATTGCCCTTTATGAGGAAGCTCGCGCAGCTGCGTCGGAGCGCGAGGTTGGCAGGTGACGCACCGAGCGTGGACGTCGTTGCCCGGGTGTTGGACGCTGTAAGTCTTGGGAGATTGGAGCCTCGCCAAGGACCGAGGAGGTCATGCCGCAACGAGTCCAGCGGTGGTGCTGCAACCGAGGCTTCGAGGGCTGGCAGCACTCGTGGGGACCAGGTCTCAATCACTGCGCTGCGCATTGATCCTCTGGTTCCTGTGAGTAGACCCGAGCAACAGTACCGTCGGGCACCAACTGGTTCTTCAAAACGAAGGAGGGTACCGCTGCCCTAAATTGGAAAGAAGAAGCGGAGTCAGCGCTTGCGCTGGTCTTCGTTAATACCAGGAGTGAGAAACAAAGGCTAAGTTGGTTGCGCATGCACCTGGATGATGTTGCGGTGGTGTGGTACCGACAAATCCTTGAAGACTCGCGTGCGTCGGGAGCTGAGGAGCTGACGAAGGCCGTCTTCTGGAGGCGGGTTGACGTTCAGTTCAAGACGCGCACCACAATTGACGTGGGGAAGGCCGTACGCAGCCTGACCACTCTGAGGAGACGCGCGAGAGAATCGGCGGATCTGCCATCCGCGTTCGCGAGTACGCTTGGCACATTCCGGGCTACTCGGAAGCAGAACAAGTGAAGGACTTCAACAGGGCGCTGGGAGAACCTTGGACGAGCCGCCTAAAGTGGCTGCACTTGCAGTCATTGGCAGCAGCCGTGCAGGTCGTCAACGACCTGGAGGAGGACGACACCGTGGCGACGGAGAGAACTAAGATGGCCCAAATGCGAGTGGAGCTCTCCGAGCTACGCACGCAGCTGGCTATGAGGACCAACAGCGCTGCAACATCAAGAGCGTCGATCATATGCCACAACTGTGGCAGGGGAGGGCACATCGCGCGACGCTGCACGCGCCCAACGACAACGGCCCCGACCGAGTGTGTGACAACCTCGCAAAGCGTGCCCACGGTGGTAGCGACCGTCCCCATCCATGCGGGGCGAGAAATCCCGGACCTTGCTCTTAGTGAGCAGGCAAAGGACAGTACCGTTTCCGACTGGGAGGAGGCGGCGTTCTACCGTTGCGCTGCTGAGCGCGTCGCGCTGGAAGGTATTTTACCAGAGAGGGAGGCCGCAAAAGTGAAGGTGGCCAGGTGCCTTGCCCGGCGGGTGAGGATGGAGAAGCTGTTTGGGGAGGGATCGCCAGAAGTCGAGATCGCCAAGTTGATCTCGACTTGGCCTGTGCCGAGGAGGAAGCCTGCAATCTTGAGGAAGCAGCGGAGGAGGCAGCAGCAGCCGCAGCCACAGAACTTGTGGCCCACGAGGCCATGGAGGAGGCTGACCGACTGGCAGCAGCTAAGGCAGAGCGCGTCTTGGAGGAGGCCGACCGCGAGGTCGCCGCCGCCATTGCGAGAGCCACCAAAGCAAGGAGACTCGCCGCGGACGCAGCCGCAGCAGTCACGCACCGGGGGCAGCAGCAGCAGGAGGTGACAGTGCCAGTAATGGCGCAAGGTCCTGAAGCGCTTCCTTGCGCGCCAGGGCCGAACGACCTCCCCTTCACGCTGGAGGAGATCCGAGCGGGCCAGGCTAGGTGCGGGATCAGCAGCAGAGGAGCGGGGATTTGGCGATTGCGCCATTCTCCGTGGTCGACACCCAGAAGAGGGCCAACGCAGGGGTGTCCATTCTTACCTTCCTCGACAATTGCCTCGATGCCATGCAGACGCTCGTGGAACGTCTTGTTGATGAGGTGCACCTGATACCGGAACAAAGTGTGGCCATATCAGCAGACTCGGGAGAGAAGCTGATGGTCGCACTAACGAAGGTACAAGTGCAAGGGAAGGATGTGGCCGCAGTCGCTGACACAGGCGCCGGATCTACCGTTATGAGTGAGCCCGTAGCAGCTGAATGCGGGCTCACCGGCGTTCTGGAACCAGCCACATACCTTGTGGAGACGTGCAACAGCATTTCCACGCCGTTGGGGAAGGCTGGGAGGGTGGCCATGACCGTCGGCGCGCTGACACGCGCCGTGGACATCATGGTCACAAAGGGAGGGTCGTTTGGGATGCTGCTAGGAAATGACTGGCTGTACCCTGCAAAAGCCTCCGTGGACTACAACGCAGAGCGGCTATTATACAGGAGCGGACCAGGTGCATGCATGTCTGTCCCCATCATCTGTGGAATAATGACGAAAGATGCGCGACCTGTGTTCTTATTGCAGGAGAATGAGGAAGGCCAACAGGATACTCCAGAGCTGTACGGCTTGTAGGAGTCGGCAGTAACGGAGCGTGAGGAGACGGCGGCAACAACAACACGGGCCCCACAAGATGAGCAGCCAACGATACCCCGTGCAGTACCAAGGGCACCTGTCGTAGCATCACCACTGCTCCCTCGGCCCCACACTGTCATTCTGGGCCTCACAAGTATGAGGACTCACCCAGTAAGAGTGCACCACACTCCATTACCCCATCTTGCCAGAAACAGCACCTTTTCTTGGTGCCTCGCCCCTCGCCCTCCAACAGCGGCAGCAGCAGCAACAACGAGAGCAGCAGCAGCAGCAACACCAGCAGGGGAAGCAGCGGCAATAACGGTAAGGGGAGAAGCAGCAACAGCCTTGACAGCAGCAGCAGCATGAGCATCAACAACAGCAGCAGCAGATGAAGAAGCAGATGTGGCAGCCACCATGTTGGGAGCGGTACAGGACACCGCTCGCATGACGGCCCCGTCCGGACCGGACCCTCTGCCTATCCTAATCCCTCTCCCACCGGCGGCGCCCACCGAAAGGAGCGCAGAGAGAGTGGTAGAGGAGGAAGAGGAGGACGACGAGGAATAAGATGTTCCGTGGGTTCCAAGGCCTAGGACATCCAACTTCGCCCCTACCCCCGCTCCGACCCCTGCCATTCCCTCTCCTGAAGAAGAGGAAGAGGAGGAGGAAGAGGAGGAGGAGGAGGAGGAACGTCCTCGTGCAACAACACGAGGACTCGGGTGCCGCAACCTATGGGTGCCAGAGCACCGGGCTTTCTATACCGGCCCCTATCCACCCGACCTTACCGGGCTCCCCCCTCCCAGAGGAAATGAAGTGCGATACGTCCGAGGGAGCATCGGCCGAGGCATTCGGAATGCACGTTTCATAGCATCTAGACGTGCAGGTACAAGAACTCCAGCGCCTGGGACCCCAAGGAGTGATCGCAAGAGGCCGCCCGCTGTGGGCGAAGGTGGATGGAAGACTCTACCACGCACCGCAGCAACTATTCGGCCCGCTGGGGACGAAGGCACGAGCGCAGCACCATCGAGCGCCGTTGCAGAAGAGCTGTCCGCTAGGGGCGAAGGCGCGAGCGCAACACCATCAAGCGCCGTCGCAGAAGAACCGCCTGCTGGGGGCGAAGGCGTTGTCGCGGCAGCACCAAGCGTCGTCGCATGAGTACCGCCCGCTGGGGGCGAGGACGCACCTAGCGCGACTTTTCCGTCCGCTGTGGACGATGAGGCCATGATTGCGGACATGATCGCAGAACTACTGGCACAGCCGCCGGAACCCCATGACATGGACCCCGAGATGGACGTGCACATGGCGGACATTCTCGCAAGCATGGAAGAAGAATCATCTCTCCCCTCTGTGCCAGTCTTTATGACCATGCAGGCCGACCCTGGGGAGAGCGCTGCTAATCCCATACCAGGCGCAACCACAAACAAGCAGGTGGAGGAAATCATCATGGAGGAGTCGGGGGTCCAGATAGCAGGTTTCACCTTACCCACGCCGGACGTGGAGCTCGTGGCCGAGGAGCCACCACGCGCAGCAGCGGAGTCACCAGTGGCAGTGGAAGAGGAGGAGGTGCCCCTTGGCCTTCAGTACGAGCCTCTGCTTGTACGGAACAACCTCGCCCGCCGCCGACGTCGTGAGAAGGAACAACAAAAGTGACGTGAGCGACTCCAGCAGCAGCAGGCGAGATGGCCTCAACTCCCTCCGCCACCTCGCGCGCCCATGCGTTGGGACGCACCAGAAACACCCGAGAGGACCGTGGCCCGTGCTAACCCAAGGCCCACTCTTGGAAGGGAGGAGGCATGGGCCTCCGCTGATGGAACC
>SZWC01016242.1:44221-65709 GCA_023375785.1 Penium margaritaceum
CAAAGCGTGGTACGATCATACCTGGGATACTACTCCAGATCCCATTCGAACTCCGCAGATAAGCGCCCATGGGCCAGAATAATACTGGGATGGGTTGTAACCAGGGAGCGCTAACGACCAAAAACACGTACCCAAAAAAAATTGATGGTCGCTCTCACGGTACGTCGTGTCGAGAGTGGCCCGGACCCCACAAACCACACGAGTGGGCAGCGGAATTGGACTGGTGTGGCCTGCAGGACCCCTAACCCACCCAACACCCCCTAGTGGAAGTGCACGGGTGCTGGACTATGCTATGGGCGCACTCGTTCGACCCCACGACGACCCTCGACGCTTGCACAAAATAATTACAAATGGAAGGACCCGAACCTGGATCTCCTGGTTCCAAAAGGAATATCTACCAACTACGCCTTCGATCCACGACAACAAAGAGCACTACCCTAAACTAGACACATTGCAACGATGGACCTCGCTTAAAGACTAAGCATGGAGTGGCGAGCCACTCCATGCCTTCGACTGACTCACACACACATGCACCACTCGACAACCAGCCCCACCCTCACTAGACTTGCGATGAATCGTCGGCACTGCACCTTACTCTAGACGCACACCCTCCACGAAAGGTTGGACGACACACTCCCCGCACTCACAGCCTCATTGCCACTCCTCACTGATGCCCCTCACGCGCATTGAATCACGATCGATAAAATCCTTCCAAAGCTTCTCCCCTTTTGCCGTCTCTCCTAGCGAGGTCACACCCGTGAATTTTGGTTGCGCACAATAGCTTCCCCTCTCACACGGTTCCGTGGCACGTTTGTGCGGTCCATCCCCTCGTCCTTCCCACGCTTCGGTGCCCGTCGTAATTCGCACGCCACACAATGCCGCGACACCGTTACGGTCACCTCGCGTTACCTCTTGAGTGGCGCGAGAGGTGGGCGTGAAGTCACGACCCGCCATCTCAAGCTTCCCCTCACAAGCTTCCTTGCGACGAACCCAAGTCGCTTTTCCGTTCCCCTCTCACCACTCGCGTCCACATCAAGTGCGCGCGAGACACAATGGCATGTCACCATTGTGTGCACCTCGCGCCACCTCCCATTTCTCGCAATTTTGGCGAGCGAAGTCCGATTTTTCACCGTCACGACCGCCCTTCTCATATGTCGGATCCGCTTAACACTCGTGGCAAACACAATGCAATGTCACCATCATGGTCACCTTGGTCACATCTGCATAACTTTGTCGTTTCAACTCGGAATTTGGTGCCGATAGGTGCGTTGGACAGATCTTGAGTAGACGCATCTCATGAAGTGGTGGCACGAAAAAATCAGCCAAGTCTCCTCCAAGTTATGCCTCGTCAAAGTTGCATACCCCCAAGAACACAATGCCTTGCCCCCATTGTGGTCACCTCCGTCCTCGGGCCATAACTTAGCCATTTGTGGTCGGAATTGAGCGTCGTAAGTTGCGTTGGATATATCTTAGCAAGATGCACGCATGGAGATGATCAAATTGATTTTTTGCACAAGTCCGTACTGCTTGTTATCCCTCAAAAGGCACACTTCCCTTATGCAAAAACTCCCCAACTTCTCTCTCACTCTCTCATCGTAAGCGATCTTCCCACCGCCGATGATGCTGAAAAATCCTCTTGAGTCACATTATTTTGTGATCCACTATTCGTCGGGTTACAGGTATAACCTCCCCCTCACAAGGGAGCTGCTCCGCAACTCTCGGAAGCCTTCTCCTTCTCTGCTTTAACTCCTACCCTGCTTCTACTCCTCTTACCGCTATCCACCGTTGCTCCCTCCTACTCCTCTTACAGCTTCCAGGGGAATACCCATTTTTTTCCTAAGGAAAAGCATTGGCGCCGTAGGACCACCCTGCATCAAAACCCAAACCTAGCAGACACCCCTGTCAGCTCCCCTTCTCCTCCATAGTGCTCCCCCTTGGGATGCCTTCCGTTAGGCACTCCCTCGCAAATCCAGGCTGTTACTCCTTGGCGGGCGGTGCACTACTGGTGCCCGCTCCCTCCTTGCTCTTCTTTCTCTTGACCTTCTCTCCCTTGTCCGCCTTCTCCTTGTTTTTACCCCTTGCTCGCCCCTCATCTGCTGCCTTCTCCTTCACCTTCCTCCACCTGGTATCATCCTTGGTTTCTGCTGTTCCTGCTACTGCTGCTAGGGTTACCATCGTGACCACAGCAGGGGCTTCCGCTGGCGTCGCCATCACTGTGGACGCCGCTGCCTTCACTCCTCCTGCTTTAGTAGCTAGCATCATTGATGCCGTTTCTCGTGCTACTGCATCTATCTTGCTTGCTAGGGTCGATGTGGTAGATGTGGCGTTTGCGGGTCCTCGGACTGGGGTTCCCAGAATCAGGGTTGTCTCCGGCACTTGTCCTCCCACCTCGTCGGCCTTCTTCTTTTTCTTCCTCACCTTTTGCCTCTCTCCATCATGATGCTTCTCCCTTCCTTCGGCTTCACTGGTGCAATTGGTGTAGATTCCGCAACCAGGCTTGCCATCGTGGACATGGCTGCTGGTGTCCCAAACACAGTCTCAGCATCCTTCCCTAATGTCACCTCATGTGGTCCACCTTCCCCCTGTGCTCCACCCTCGGACTCCTCATCTTCATCAATGTAACGCTTGTGCGTGTCACTTGGGGTGGGCTCAGCAATCGAAGGGTGTCGACAGAGAGAAAAGCTCTCCTCCACGTCTTCCATCTCTAGTTCTTCATTTCCGACTTCAGGCTCCTCCTCCACTTCTGCTCCTTCTGGCTCGCCCGCTCCTTGCTGCTTCTTTCTTCGCCGAATCCTCCTCTCTCCTCCCAATGCTGTCTTCTTGTTCCACTCCCTCAATCCCTCCCACATCTGCTTGCTTGGTGCGATGGTGTTGATCCACTGGTACCGAAGGTCAGTGTCTGTCACGAGGTAGCAGTCCTCGAGGCTGGCTACAAAACCATTACCCGGCCCATCACCCACGAGCCTCACATGGAAGTCCGGATAGATCTCTGCCACCTCCAAGAGTCCTTGTACTGCATGCTCAGTTCTTCTGTGTCCTCTTCCTCGGGCATAGTTCCACAGTACCATGGTGTCCACTTTCGCCTTCTTTGCCTCCGCAGGGACGATCCTTTGCTTGTTGTACTCCCGCTGGCTCACTTGCGCCCGATCACTGTTCTGCCACACTTGAGAGATTGTTGCCCGCACATCTGCTGCTCGCTCAGCAACGTACTCTACCACTTGCCTCTCAGTGGCTTCACTCAGATCCTGTTCCCCAAACGATGGCACACCCAAGAGGTTAAGATTGGCCTCTCTTCCGTAAGTGAGGTAGAACGGGTTGAACTTGGTTGATGAATCTACAGCAAACCTGTATGCTGCAGCTACCAGATGCAACACACGATCCCACTCCATACTGTGCGTACAGGCGGTCTTGACCAATGCTGCCTTGAGGGTGCGGTTGAACCGCTCCACCAGCCCCGAAGACTGAGGGTATTCTGGTGTTGACAACTCGATGTACACGTCCCACGCCTTCAGCAGTGCCACCACCTCTCGCTGGAATTCTCCCCCTTGGTCGCGGTGTACTACTTTGGGGCGCCATGGGGCGCCCATGGGCACCCCATGGCGGCAGATCACATCCTCTAGCAAGAAGTGTGCAACCCCCTCTACCGTCTTGTTCTACAGGGCCCGCACTTCAACCCACTTGGTGAAATGGTCAATGGCCACCACCACCCACTGGTTTCCACTCAGCGTCCGTGGCAACTTTGCCAGGTCCACTACCAACCTATGCCATGGCCGAACCACTGGAACGCTCTCAAGCAGCGTCTGCATGGTGAAAGTAGCTCGCGTAAACAGACACCCCTGACAAGAAAGTACCACATTTTTGGCCATGCGGAAGATCCCCGACCAGTAATAGCTGGGGCTCACCAAGTTGGCTATCCGCTCCACTCCATAATGCCCCATCTTGTGCGCACGTACTACAATTGCCTCCCGCTCTTCAAGGGCTGGGACCTCACGTGCAGGGTATTGTCCGGTTGGGCAACACATGAGTTTTCCCTGCTGCATGAAGAACCGCTGTGCGTGTGCCCTCACTCGGCGCCTCTCCTTGTCAGTCCAGAGCGGACTCATCACCCCACTGGTGAGAAACTTGATGAGGTTGGTGTCCAGCGTCACATCGCCGGCACTTTCCTCGTCCTCGTCCTGCCAGGCTGTATCCAGATGATGATCGAAAAACATTTCCCTGGGGGTCATCATTCTGACCCCTGTCATCCTGTCCTCCCTCGCTTGTCACGCCAGTCTGCTGCCCAATTTGTTGTGTCGGCTGGCCTTGTCGTGTTGCTTGTTCCTCTTGTATTGTCTCCTCTTCTTGTGCCTCCTGTTCCGGTACTTCTGCTACTTCTTCTCCTATGTCCTCCTCAACTGCCACTGCTTGTAAGACAAAGTTTCCCATAAGGGGATATCTTGTCTCCACCTCCCCCTCACATGCCAACGGCTGCTCCGCAGCCGGGAGTGGCATTCGTGACAATGCATCCACGTTCGCTGCTGATGCTCCCTTGCGGTACCGCACTGTGAACTGGTACTCTTGCAGTAAAATGACCCACCTAACCAACTTCCTTGTAGGGTTCTTCATGGAGTGTAGCCACTCCAAGGCGTAGTGATCTGTTTCCAGCATGAAATCTGTGCCGTATAGGTATGGGCGGAAGTAGTGTACTGCCCACACCACTGCCAAATATTCCCCCTCCACTGGTGCATTGTTTACCTCTACTCCTACCAACGTGCGACTGGCATAACACACCACTCGCTCCCTCTTCTCGACGTCCTTCTGTGCTAGAACTGCTCCCATGCCTTGGTAGCTGAAGTCTGTCTACACTATGAACGACTTCCTGAAGTCCGGCGACACCAGGATTGGTGCGCTCATCAGTGCCTCCTTAAGTCGATCGAATGTGTACTGGCATTCCTCTGTCCACACGAAGTCCTGTCGGAGATGGGTTAGGGCATGCAAGGGCCTTGCGATCTTTGCAAAGTCCTGTACAAACCGTTTGTAGTAACTTGCAAGGGCGAAGAATGACCTCATCTCTGTTGGTGTGGTTGGCGCTGGCATGCGTGCAGTTGCTGCCACTTTCTGTGGGTCTGGGGACACGCCATATGCTCCCACCACGTGCCCCAAGTATAGCACCTGACTTGCTCCCAAGCTGCACTTGGACGCCTTGAGCACCAACCCAGCTGCCTCAATCCGTGAGAATACTATTCTGAGATCCTGTATGTGGGCGTCCCAATCATGTGAGAAGATGATGATGTCATCCAGGTACGGGACGGCACACGTCACCCCGTGTAGCACCCAGTTGATAACTCGCTGAAAGGTGGCTGGTGCGTTCTTCAGTCTGAAGGGAAGTTGCACGAATTCATACAACCCCCGATGAGTCATAAAGGCTGTCTTGGCGACGCTCTCTGGGTTCATACGGATGGCGTGATAGGCTGCCTTGGCGTCCAGTGTGCTGGAGACCTTGCATCCCCCCACAACGTCAATGATGTCGTCGATGTAGAGGAGAGGATACGCATCTGTCATTTTTTCTCATTCAGCGCACGGTAGTCGATGCATACACGGAATCCTCCATCCTTCTTCGGGACCATCACTACCGTAAAGGCCCAGGGACTGGCGCTAGGCCGAATGACACCCTGGTCCAACCATGCCTGTATTTTTCCATCCAGTACCTCCTTCTCCTTTGGGGACATCCGGAAGGGTCGCATGGCGATAGGGGGGCAGTCCCCTGTGTCGATGGCAAACTCAACACCACAATCTCCAATCCTCTCGAGCCTGGAGCTGAAGATGTGTGCTTAGCGGGTGCACCACACTTCCAGGTCCTCTTTCTGCTGCGGGGTCAAGTCCAGGCAGACAAGGATCTGTACTGCCTCCTTGTTCATGTGTATTTCCACCACCACCTTCTCCTCCCCTTGTGACCTCGCCTTCTCTGCTTCCTTTGGCTGTCCTTTGATGCTCCCTCCCTTGTTGGAGTCTCTACTAGAACCGAGGATTCCGTCGATTGCCTGCTCGTATGGCTCAGGATGCTCTGCAGATTTCTCCTTGTAGTCCGCACTTCCCAACCCTCCGAACACTTCCGCCACATGCTAAAATCCCCCAATCTGCTCCACTGCTTCCACCAGCTGAGCCTGTTGAACTTCCTCATGCTCTTCCTCGTAATCCTCTTCCTTCAAATCTTCCTGTATGGCACATGTGACCATCTACGGCATCACCGCAGGAGGAGAGCCTCCTCCTGGGCTGCCACCTAGGGGCTGTGGCCCTCTCCTCATCTCCTGCTCGAACATTGCCCATGTCTTTGCAGTCACAAGTTTCCCCATTCCTTTCATGCCTTCCCTCAACCTCCCAATGAGCCAACTCACCATCCACCAATCATCCGCATTCATGTGACTAAGTGCAAGGCGGAGGTCATGCACGAGGTACACGGTCAATGATACGTTAGCACAAACTTCCAACTCATGTCTAGCCACATGCTTTAAAAGCCACTCTCCCTCTTGCTCATTCAGTACGCTGCTTCCCATATCACCCCGCCCATCTTCCAATGGCTGATGCGAACTGACGTTGACCCAAGGAGGCGGACCTCCATAGCCACTTCTTCCACTGTGGCATGGAAGGCACCGACCTTGTCCATGGGCAGCAGGGGTGCACCGCCGAGAACCTGTCCTCGGAGCTCAAGTGTGTGGTGACGCACTGCTTGCTCTGTGAGTGGGTGGGTCAAGCGCAGCTTCTTGGCGACCGTGGTACGCACCCAGTGTGCCCCTGCTTCTTCTCCTAGGCTGGTAGTACCCATGGTATCCTGCTCCTCCTCTTCGCCAAAGGTGACGAGGCGCGATTGAAGCAACTGTTCCAACTATGCCTCTCGATCTCTGGTACCACTGTCTCCTCCCTTAGCTCCACACTCCTCTTTCTTATAATCTCCTTCCTCCATGCCTTTCCCAACTCCCTTGTCAGTCCTCTTTCCATTGTCGCCAGTACCACCTATGGCTCCCGCACATCCTGCTGCACCCAAACTGCCACTTGCTTGCAGCCCTTGTCCACACCCTTGGCTCCCTCCTGCCCCTGATCCTCCATCATCATTGTCGTGTGGAGGTACCACATGGCAGGGCTCCTCCAGGTCACCCCTCCCATGACTCCCCTCTCCTTCCTCATATCCTGACTGTTCTTCATCCTCACTTGCCTCCCCACTATCCTCTTGCAGCTCCTCTTCCCACATTGGCCGCTGCCTTGCCTCTCACTCCTCATCCCCGTCTGAATCCTCATGCCCATGCCCAACCAGTCCCTCCGATTCCTCCTTCAATAGTGCCCATGTCTCTGGTGACACCACTCCACCCATCCCTTCCATCCTGGTCCACAGCTCATACAGACGCTCGTGGTACTGCCCTCCTCCCTCCATGTACAAGAATGCCCTCATCAATCCAAGCACATCACACACATCCTGTCCCTTGTCCATCTTCCGTACCTCATGTTGCGCGAGCCTCCACAGTACCATCACGCTCCCCCACTCATCCTTGTACTCTGCTGGCACCCCTTCTGTTCCCTTATCATCCCCAGGCCAGAATGGCTGCACACGCTGGGAGGCTCCAAGCCTCACTCCTGGCCCTTGCTTTTGCTACTGCTGCTTGGCCAGAAAGTAGGTGAGCTCAGTGATGACCGCGATGATGGCCCCCTTGGTGAACGGCCTTGCCGTTGCGTCATCCACCACCTCCTCGTATAGCTACATGGCAGGGTCCCAAACCTGCTAGCTGCTGGTCAAGTTCCTCCCCTGCAACAATCGTAGTACCTAGCAGTGGGTGGTGTATGCAAAGTTCAGGGCCTCCGCCTCAGAGCCTTCCAGCTCGTTTTGATGCCTATACACTCGTTCTCTCCTTGACACCTCCATGCCGACATCCCGCACCGCTTCTCTCTCCTCAAACAGTTCAAACCTCCATAGCCGCCTCACGTCCCCTTGGGCTCGCGCCCTTCTCCTCACATACTCCTCCCTCATGGCGTTTACCTCCTCACCCTCCTCACCTACCACGGCTACAGCCATCATGGCCATCGCCACCGGTTCCCCTTCACTGCCAATCTCGCCCTCTTCTAGTGGGGGTCCCAACTCATCCCCCCTTGCCTCTTCTCCTTCCCCACCTAGGATCTCTCCCTCTTCTAGTTCCCCCCGCGTGTTCTCCTTGTCTTCACCACTCTTCTCCACTCGTACCTCTACCTACACTGCCACTGCTTTGGACGGCGTCTGGGGTTCACTCATCACCTCCTGGTCCACACCCTCTGTTCTTTCGAACACCCCCTCTGCTGCTTCCGACCTTTCCCTCCTTGCCTCAGCTTCTGCACGAGTCCCCCACCTGCCTGGTGTACGTGGGACCCATACGAGTGCATTTGGCCCCTCGTCCAAGTATGCAGCCCTCACCCCCGGCCTCTGACGCCTTCCTCGAATGGCGGGACGAGGGCAAAGCCGGCGCGGCACAAGAGGGGTGACAGGTATAGCTTCTGATGCATCCGAGGTCCTCACCCTTTTGACCACTGCCGTAGGCGCAACCACCACCTCTGCTTCCGCTCCCACTGGACTTACAAGGGCCTCAGTTTGCCCTGCCCCTGCGGCTGCCCCTTCCGCTGCCACTGTTACCCCCCCAAGCAGTGCTTTCCCCTCAACTGCTGCTACTCCCGCATCATCTCCTCTGCTTGCCATGGAGTCTCTCTTACGGCCAATCGTTGCAGCACGGCGGCAGCAAAAACGGATGGCTCAGGTGAGATTATGCTCAGCACGTTGGAATAGTGCTGACTGGTAGTACCCCGGGTGCCCTGCCGAAAACACATACAGTTGCTACAGCTTTGGCTCTTGCTGCTCCTGAATTTTGGGTTCCAGATATGTACGTGTCGGATCTCCAGTCCCCACACGCCCTCGCTCCCACTGCTGTACGACGAGTTCCACTTCGTCCACCTTTTCCTGTGGTACCTTTTCAGGCACCCTTACCATTGCCAGCAGCGCTGCTTCCCCATGCTGTTGTGCCACTCGCCATCCCTCTCCCCCGTTTGTGCTACACCTGAGTAGTGCTGCTGACTCCACAAGCGCAAGTGGGGCAGCAACGTGGAATGCCGACACTTGTGGCTGCTGCTCTCCTTGTGTGCGCACCTTTTTTGACATGATGCCGCACTCCAAGGGCACCGCTGTAACCTCTGTGGGTGAGATCCTGAAACGCAGCTCCTTGCGGTCCTGATCGATGACTGCCTTATCAGGTATAGCCAGTCATTGCCCAGCAGTAGATCGTAACTCATTGCAGCTGTCACTACTACATCCACATCAATGGTGAGTGCACCCACTCGGATAGGTACCCCCTTGATGACACCCCATGGCTTGAACTCCCCTCCGTTTGACATCTGGAACCTCACATTGCTCGCTTCCACCACATCCAGCAGACCCAAAATCCTTACCACCATCTGAGATAGCGTGGTGGTGCTGGCCCCCGAGTCTACGATGGCCTTGAACTCATGCAGCCCAATCCACACAGTTGCTAGACACACTGAAAAGATGGGCGCTCTGCTTCCAACCGTCATGGATTCCGCGGCAGCTACCCTGGTCTCCTTCTCCTTCTCCTCTGCTGCGATGAATTCATCCACTGCTGCAATTGCTGCTACCACCTCGGCTGCCTCCACGTCACCCTCATCAGTCGCATTGTCTGCTACTCTCCCTTTCCCTTTCCTCCTCCGCTCTGCCTCCTGTCCTAGCTGCTCATCAGGCTGCCCTACTCCCGTTGCTATGATTACTGCTGCCGCAGTTGCTCCTTCCTGCTCCTCCTCTGCTCCTCGTGTTGCTCCTCTAACCAACAGTCCAACCAACTCTTGCTTGGCTGTGGGGCAGTCATGGATGTAGTTCCACATACTCACTTTGACCGGAGTGCTCTTCATTTGCTCCACCAACGACACCCGCGGCATTGATGCTGATCCTCCCTTGTACGCCCCTCGGTCGTTGCGTGCCTGTTGCTCACGTAAGGGGTGGCTCGCCCCCGGTTGGACCCTTCCAGCTTGTATGGCCCATGCCTGCTCCAGTGTAAAGGGCACATCCTTCGTGCCGGGCTTGGTGGGTAGCTGGTCATGTGGCACTGACGGGTATGAAGCAGCAGACACCCCCACGCCTCCCTTCTCATCCTGGCTAGGGGCCTTTGAGGTCAAAACCCTCGCCCCTCCCATACATAAAACCGGCTTCAGCTGCTGTGCGGCTCGTGCTGCTGCTGCGGTTGCTGCGGTGGTGGCAGTGGCACCCCCTAACTGACCAATAATGCGGGCTGCCGGGGATGGCTCCCTTCCACCCGCGTAGTGTGATGCAGGCCCTTGCACAGGCCCAGTGCCTGTAGCAAGCCCTGCAAGGATACGTGCGGCTGGCGACATGTCCTGTGCCCCTGCATAGTTCACCGTTGGTGCCACTGGCTGTTGCTGCTGCAGGCCCGGGCAATACCGCGTAATGTGCCCCTCCTTGTGACACCGATGGCATATAATCGGTCCCTGTTGCCGGTATGGTGGCGGTCCTCCCATCATTGTTGGCCGCCCTGGCAGTCCTTGTTGCATAGGCCCTTGCTGCTGCGCTTGTGCGAGCTGTAGCCTCATCTGTTCTACCTCTGCTGCTAACTTTTGTACGTCCGCCCAGGTCGGCTGCGCCTGCTGCTACACTGGCTGCTGCATCGGTTGCTGCATCGGCTGCTGCATCAAGTGCTGCATCGGCTGCTGCATCAGCTGCTGCATCGGCTGCTGCATTGGCTGTTGCATTGGCTGCTGCAGTGTGTATGGTGCGGCTTGGACACGGAGCTGTGATGTCCCTGGCTCTGTCTGGTTGCGTGCTCCTCCACCGTGGTACTCGTACCATTCCACGGAGCTCACGCAGCCACCAAGCGTGCGTGGCTGCGTGGGCATGACGGCAGCCCGAGTGGCTTGGTCGAGCGCCGCCAGGAAGTGGTCCACCATCTTGGTCTCCGGGTACGTGGGGAGCGTGGCCAGCAGGTAACGGATCTCGTCAGCCAGCTCCCTCGCGGTCTGCTCCGGCCTGCGTTGCAATTGCTCCAACCGCCGTAGGTTCCGCGCAGTCACCTCATCCATAGTAGGCCTGAAATGCACCAAAAACTTAGCCAAGAAATCTTGAGCATCAGCAAACTGTCCCTGGGATGCCCACTCCCTTGCTGCTCCCCTCAAGTAGTTCTTGATGTACCCCAACTTAAAATCCTCTCCTACCCCCTGAAAGCTCAACGCCAAGAGGTTCTGCACCCTCTCAGCCCATATCACTGCAGTCCATGGATCCCCATCGTAGTTCTCCGGTTGGCCAAGCGATGCTATAAATGGCATCGCCATGACCACCCTCTGTATGGTCCCTTTCTGTCCCTGCTCTAACCCCTTGCCTTTCTCCCTCGCTGGACTATAGACTGTCTCGCCACTCTCCTTCCTCCCCTCCTCCTCTATAGACAACTGTAATAGCCCCTCGATCAATTCAGTCACAGTGATGGAAGAGACAGACTCCCCCTCTCCCTTAGTGGTGACAGTCGATGTGCTTCTGACCAACCCGCTTCCCAACTCTCCCTCCAACCCTCTTGACTCCCTCTCTCCACTCTGGACCCCCAACACAAGCGACGGACGTCAATAAGGGGAGGGACGGGTCCCCCTCCTTACGCCCCTCCTCTCTACTGGGATCTTTGCCACGGTGATGCAAATCACGGACCACACTCACTACTATGCCCAACACCAAATGTCACCACGCACCATACTCCAATGGCATGGCTTAGATGACGGAAGAGGATGGGATGCACACTTCTCCTAGGGCACGCCTACCGGTGCTCCTAGGGTGACTCAATGTTACGACTGCAGGACAGACGAGACAACACCACTCCCCACTGCCGGCGGTGGGTCTCACAACTCACACCACAACTCCTCTCCTCGCTTTGTCGGGACAAGGAGACTACACTGACGTCACGTTTCACTCACGGTGCACAACAAGGTACTCAACCTCCCGCACAGCACACCCCTCTTCTCCGCCTCCACTCCTCCAGACTTCCACTCCTCGGTATTGTGATGGTTTTAGGATTTGGGCCTTCTTCCACCCATCCTCCCTCTTTCCCCTTTTCTTTTCGATGGCCCGCTCGTCCTCTTTTGGGGCTCTTTTTAAGGCCTCTTCTCTGCCCTCGTCTTTCTTTCTCTCTTCTCTCTCTCTTTTTTTTTGTTTTAGACAATAGAGATGATGATGCAGTCAGGCACAAGCTCCCCTTTTGCAATCCTAACCCCCACGCAAGACAAGAATGTTCCCTCCAATTCCCAACCTCCCAACCTAGCGATGAAGCACAAGTGCAAGCTACCCCCCTCACACAAACTATCGCTCCCCTTCACCCCCTTTTCCTTTCTTCCGCCCTAAATCCTGCCCACCAATCACACGCAGGTCATAGTAAGTACACAACCACTCACCTAGCTGCGATGACTCCACTTATCTCCTGCACTCACAATCCTGGAAAAAGGAAGACGACAGGGAAGGGTAAGGCAGAGTCAAAATGCACACCTCAAAGGTCTCAAATCCAAGGAGCCAAACCTCAGCCAACTAGAAGTCCCCCCAGAAGCCTCCTTGATGCACACCGGGTACCTGAAACAAGACCCACACAGCAACCCTCTGTAAACAGCCAACTAGGCACACTTTGGAGCACACGGCCTACGTTTCGACACGCCTCTCGAAGAGCCTCCGCGCCCGAGGGGCCAAAACCCCGACTGTCCCAAAACTTGAAAAACTATTCCTTATGCACGTCTAGGACCTGAAAGAGACACAATGCAAAAACAATCACTCGAATTAGACAAGCGAGCACACTTGGAGCATACGACGTAGATCCACCATGCGCGTCTCGAAGAGCCTCCGAGTCAAAGGGGCCGAGATCCCGACCGTCTCGAAACCCAAAAAACTCTTCGTTATGCACGTCTAGGACCTGAAACAGACATAATGCAAAAGAAATCACTCAAATTAGACAAGCGAGCACACTTGGAGCATACGACGTAGATCCACCATGCGCCTGTCGAAGAGCCTCCGAGTCCAAGGGGCCGAAATTCCGGCCGTCTCGAAACCCAAAAAACTCTTCCTTATGCACCTCTAGGTCCTGAAACAGACACAATGCAAAAGAAATCACTCGTATTCGACAAGCGAGCACACTCGGAGCATACGACGTAGATCCACCACGCGCCTCTCCAAGGGCCTCCGAGTCCGAGGGGCCGAAACCCCGACCATCTCGAAACCCAAAAAACTCTTCCTTATGCCCGTCTAGGACCTGAAACAGACACGATGCAAAAGAAATCACTCGAATTAGACAAGCGAGCACACTCGGAGCATACGACATAGATCCACCACGCGCCTCTCGAAGAGCCTCCGAGTCCGAGGGGCCGAAACCCCGACCGTCTCGAAACCCAAAAAAACTCTTCCTTATGCACGTCTAGGACCTGAAACAGACACAATGCAAAAGAAATCACTCGAATTAGACAAGCGAGCACACTTGGAGCATACGACGTGGATCGTGACTAGACCTTCGTCGATCTAAATCCCACAACTTTTGTGTTTGAAGCTGATTTTTCAAGATTTTCGAACCATAGATCAAGAACGACACGTGTCCCACATTGTACGTGCACAAAACAACCTGGCTCTGATACCAAGGGAGCGCTAGCGACCGAAAACACGTACCCAAAAATAGAATTCCGATGGTCGCTCTCACGGTACGTCGTGTCGAGAGTGGCCCGGACCCCACAAACCACACGAGTGCACAGCGGACTTGGACTGGTGTGGCGTGCAGGACCCCTAACCCATCCAACACCCCCCAGTGGAAGTGCACGGGTACTGGACTATGCTATGGGCGCACTCGTTCGATCCCACGATGACCCTCGACGCTTGCACAAAATAATTGCAAATGGAAGGACCCGAACCTGGATCTCCTGGTTCCAAAATGAATATCTACCGACTATGCCTTCGATCCACGACAACAGCGAGCACTACCCTAAACTAGACACATTGCGACGATGGACCTCACTTAAAGACTAAGCGTGGAGTGGCGAGCCACCCCACGCCTTCGACTGACTCACACACACATGCACCACTCGACAACCACCCCCACCCTCACTCGACTTGCGATGACTCGTCGGCACTGCACCTTACTCTAGACGTACACCATCGACGAAAGGTTGGACGACACACTCCCCGCACTCACAGCTTTGCCGACCGTCGAAAGTAAGGTTGACACGCCACGACGCGAGACACTCGACGGTGCGTCACCCGGCCCCTCCATGCAAGCTTGGTCCTTGCGATGAGTGAGGGACGTAGCAATAGTTAGGCCTCCTTCTTCCTAACGGTCCTAATGCCAACGGTTATGTTAAGAAAGTGCTTTGGGATTAAGCATTGAGGTGAGAGTTGTGTTCCCGGCTTAGGTCGATCACTCAAACGCACCTCGCCCTCCCATATACCTCGTCAGACACTCATGAACACGGGAAGGTATTCCCCAATAACAAAAGAACACTCATTAGGCCGAGGATGGGACAAACCCTCACAGAATTGGCGCTTTAGGATCGGGCGCGCGGTGGCGGCCGATCCCCCTTGCGACCTCCCTCGACGGGCCTTCAGACTCCGCTGTTGGCCTCTCCTACACCTGCGAGTATTCCACCGCGACTTCCAAGCCACTGCCACACGCAAGCATAGGTTTTAACCCGTATAACACCCGTTTAGCCACGCCCCTAGACAGAAGCAACGTGCGGCTCCGTAGAGATCGGCGTCATGGTCTCTACCACCGCCTGAATCAAACACCGACAAGCACACTAGATGCGTCTCGTCCCAAGCTTTCCAACGCTACCTTCCACTTGAGATTGCATCAAAGACCCGCACCGCCACATGCATTCTACTCCAACCACGGCATCCAAGACGTTACACCCACCCGCGCAAGCCACAAGCCCGTCCCACACTGGCTCAAGACGCCCAAACTCACCAGCCCGACGGGCCTCAGCGATGCGACAGTCAACCTCCTCGTCGCTCCGCCCTCGTCCGAGCTCCACCTGCGATCGTGCGTGGCGCGCGGCTCCCGACCTTGGCGACGGCTTCTTGTTCCTCACGGCCTAGTGGTTGCATGTCCCCTCAATCCAAGCTTCCTAGCCTCTTTCCCGATAAAACGTCGAAGGTATGAGGACCTAGCCTATGACGAGTGAACGTTGCATGTACATCTTTACTTCCGACCGGGTCCTACTCCCAAAACTCACACGGCTCCGGATACGTGAACGATCACGTTCGGTAATAACATGAATGAGGAATGGAGAGCGAGAGCAAATTGAGCGAAAGTTAGTCACAATGTCAACGTTAGCTTGCAACATTGCCTAGAACAGTGACTATACCCAACACCTCTCACAAGTCCGCCGAAGCGCGACTCCCATTTTCATCCCAAAACCAATGAACCAGTCTAAACCCACTGCACCCAGCTAGGTGGATTCGAACCCTCTTGCCCTCTACGAGCACCTCCTAGAGCTGGAAATACACAATAGAAACTAGGACTAGCACTAGTTCATATTTCCCCCTGGAATTCTCTCAAACATAACTGCTCGAGGAATCTTTCCCTCCTCCTCTGTTCCTCCATCTTGCGACTTCTCAATTCCATTTTTTTCGTTGGCTCCCAAGCTTGAATTTGGCCCGCGGCCCGCGTTGTTCCTTGGTCAGCGCTTCCTCAAACCGTCCGTTGAATTCTTTCCAGCAAGTGCGACAAAGAAAACAGCCGTCTTATGGCGTAGTTCGCTCTCCCCTTAGCTGAGTCGACACGGCGAGGCCTCGTAACCCCTTTTCCATCAATGCGCATTCCCTCTTTCTGCTCGTCTCTCCCCCGAGCAAGATCCTCACTTCTTGATTCTTGAATAAAATAGCGGCGACGCCTTGCCTCAGTAGGCCCTCACAACACGCATACCATGTTTTGTCAAGATGGTCCACTTTCCCTCTTTCTTATCCTCTCCTTTGCCATCAAGGTCCAAATGAAACTTTGCGAAGGCATCTCCCCTCCGGTGACTTCCATTATTCTTCGTGATTCCGCTCCGTTGCTTCCACCTTTCAAAGAGGCGGTCCGTGAGTTCCCCTCTTACAACAATCCTCTCTTTTCCAAATCCAACAATATGTCCTTTCTCACGGCCCTCCTTCCTGCCATAAGACTCGCGAAGCCCAATCCGCCTCATAAAAATAGTCGCTTCGGTCGGGGAGCGACCGCAACCTCACTCTTGTCAGGAAAATCCACTCGTCGCCTTTGTCGCTTCCAGGTCGCAAGCTGCTTCCGGCCTCACTTCGGTCCTCATGCCCCAATATCACAGCGTGATTGAGTCGCACTTGACCCTCTTTGTCGCGTCCCCCTTTAAAATCCGGCAGTTGCGTTGCTCTCTCCCAATACTGCCCCACTCGCATCCCATTTTGCCCTCGCCTTCCTTTTGTACCACGGAATCATTGCCACTCCTCACTGTTGTCCCTCACGCGCATTGAATGACGATCGATGAAATCCTTCCAAAGCTTCTCCCCTTTTGCCGTCTGTCCTAGCGAGGTCACACCCGTTAGTTTTGGTTGCGCACAATAGCTTCCCCTCTCACACGGTTCCGTGGCACGTTTGTGTGGTCCATCCCCTCTTCCTTCCCACTCTTCGGTGCCCATTGTAATTCGCGCGCGACACAATGACGCGACACCGTTACGGTCACCTCGCGTTACCTCTTGAGTGGCGCGAGCAGTGGGCGCGAAGTCAGGACCTGCCATCTCAATCTTCCCCTCACAATCTTCCTTGCGACGAACCCAAGTCGCTTTTCCGTTCCCCTCTCACCACTCGCGTCCACATTAAGTACGCGCGAGACACAATAGCATGCAACCATTGTGTGCACCTCGCGCCACCTCCCGTTTCTAGCAGTTTTGACGAGCGAAGTCCGATTTTTCACCGTCACCACCGCCCTTCTCATATGTCGGATCCGCTTAACACTCGTGGCAAACACAATGCCATGTCACCATCATGGTCACCTCGGTCACATCTGCATAACTTTGTCATTTCAACCCGGATTTTGGTGCCGATAGGTGCGTTGGATAGATCTTGAGTAGACGCATCTCATAAAGTGGTGGCACGTAAAAATCGGCCAAGTCTCCTCCAAGTTATGCCTCGTCAAAGTTGCGTACCCCCAAAAACACAATGCCTTGCCACCAATGTGGTCACCTCCGTCCTCGGGCCATAACTTCGCCACTTGTGGTCGAAATTGAGCGTCGTAAGTTGCGTTGGATAGATCTTGTCGAGATGCACGCATGGAGATGATCAAATTGATTTTTTGCACAAGTCCGCACTGCTTGTTGTCCCTGAAAAGGCACGCTTCCCTTATCCGAAAACTCCCTGACTCCTCTCTCACTCTCTCATTGTAAGCGATCTTCCCACCGCCGATGATGCTGAAAACTCCTCTTGAGCCACCTTGTTTTGTGATCCACTTTTTGTCGGGTTACAGGGTGGCTTCCCGGGAAGCCCTGGTGTCGTACCCATTTTCATCTCCCAAAGGCACACCGGATTCCTCTCCCAGACAAGGGAGCTGAAACTAGGACGCAAATGGCGCACTTGCGCCCTACTTGCACCCTTGTTGCATCCTACTTGAGCCCCAGTTCTGCCCTACTTACTTGCGCCCTGCTTGCGCCCTACTTACGACCTATCTGTCCTACTTGCGCCCTACTTTTGCCCTACTTGCGCCCTACTTGCGCCCTACTTGCGCCCTACTTGTGCCCTACTTGCGCCATACTTGCGCCCTACTTGCGCCCTACTTGCGCCCTACTTGCGCCCTACTTGCATCCTACATGTGCCCTACTTCCCCCTTACTTGCGCCCTACTTGCGCCCTACTTGCGCCCTACTTGCGCCCTACTTGAGCCCTTCTTGCGCCCTACTTATGCCCTACATGCGCACTACTTACGCCCTACTTGCGTCCTATTTGCATCCTGCTTGCACCCTGCTTGCGCCCTACTTGTGCCCTACTTGCGCCCTACTTGCGCCCTACTTGCGCCCTACTTGCGCCCTACTTGCGCCCTACTTGCGCCCTACTTGCCCCCTCCTTGCGCCCTACTTGCGCCCTACTTGCGCCCTCCTTATGCCCTACTTGCGCTCTACTTACGCCCTACTTGCGCCCTACTTGCGCCCTAGTTGCACCCTACTCACGCCCTACTTGCACCCTACTTGCGCCCTACTTCCGCCCTACTTGCGGCCTACTTGTGCCCTATTTGCGCCCTACTTGCGCCTTACTTGCGCCCTACTTGCGCCTTACTTGCGCCCTTCTTGCGCCCTACTTGCACCCTACTTGCGCCCTATTTTCGCCCTGCTTCCACCCTACTTGGGCCCTACTTGCGCCCTACTTGCACCGTACTTGCGCCCTACATGCGTCCTACTTACGCCCTACTTGCACCCTACTTGCGCCCTTCTTGCGTCCTACTTGTGCCTTACTAGCGCCCTACTTGCGCCCTACTTGCACCGTACTTGCGCCCTACATGCGTCCTACTTACGCCCTACTTGCACCCTACTTGCGCCCTTCTTGCGTCCTACTTGTGCCTTACTAGCGCCCTACTTGCGCCCTACTTGCACCGTACTTGCGCCCTACATGCGTCCTACTTACGCCCTACTTGCACCCTACTTGCGCCCTTCTTGCGTCCTACTTGTGCCTTACTAGCGCCCTACTTGCGCCCTACTTGCACCGTACTTGCGCCCTACATGCGTCCTACTTACGCCCTACTTGCACCCTACTTGCGCCCTTCTTGCGTCCTACTTGTGCCTTACTAGCGCCCTACTTGCGCCCTACTTGCACCGTACTTGCGCCCTACATGCGTCCTACTTACGCCCTACTTGCACCCTACTTGCGCCCTTCTTGCGTCCTACTTGTGCCTTACTAGCGCCCTACTTGCGCCCTACTTGCACCGTACTTGCGCCCTACATGCGTCCTACTTACGCCCTACTTGCACCCTACTTGCGCCCTTCTTGCGTCCTACTTGTGCCTTACTAGCGCCCTACTTGCGCCCTACTTGCACCGTACTTGCGCCCTACATGCGTCCTACTTACGCCCTACTTGCACCCTACTTGCGCCCTTCTTGCGTCCTACTTGTGCCTTACTAGCGCCCTACTTGCGCCCTACTTGCACCGTACTTGCGCCCTACATGCGTCCTACTTACGCCCTACTTGCACCCTACTTGCGCCCTTCTTGCGTCCTACTTGTGCCTTACTAGCGCCCTACTTGCGCCCTACTTGCACCGTACTTGCGCCCTACATGCGTCCTACTTACGCCCTACTTGCACCCTACTTGCGCCCTTCTTGCGTCCTACTTGTGCCTTACTAGCGCCCTACTTGCGCCCTACTTGCACCGTACTTGCGCCCTACATGCGTCCTACTTACGCCCTACTTGCACCCTACTTGCGCCCTTCTTGCGTCCTACTTGTGCCTTACTAGCGCCCTACTTGCGCCCTACTTGCACCGTACTTGCGCCCTACATGCGTCCTACTTACGCCCTACTTGCACCCTACTTGCGCCCTTCTTGCGTCCTACTTGTGCCTTACTAGCGCCCTACTTGCGCCCTACTTGCACCGTACTTGCGCCCTACATGCGTCCTACTTACGCCCTACTTGCACCCTACTTGCGCCCTTCTTGCGTCCTACTTGTGCCTTACTAGCGCCCTACTTGCGCCCTACTTGCACCGTACTTGCGCCCTACATGCGTCCTACTTACGCCCTACTTGCACCCTACTTGCGCCCTTCTTGCGTCCTACTTGTGCCTTACTAGCGCCCTACTTGCGCCCTACTTGCACCGTACTTGCGCCCTACATGCGTCCTACTTACGCCCTACTTGCACCCTACTTGCGCCCTTCTTGCGTCCTACTTGTGCCTTACTAGCGCCCTACTTGCGCCCTACTTGCACCGTACTTGCGCCCTACATGCGTCCTACTTACGCCCTACTTGCACCCTACTTGCGCCCTTCTTGCGTCCTACTTGTGCCTTACTAGCGCCCTACTTGCGCCCTACTTGCACCGTACTTGCGCCCTACATGCGTCCTACTTACGCCCTACTTGCACCCTACTTGCGCCCTTCTTGCGTCCTACTTGTGCCTTACTAGCGCCCTACTTGCGCCCTACTTGCACCGTACTTGCGCCCTACATGCGTCCTACTTACGCCCTACTTGCACCCTACTTGCGCCCTTCTTGCGTCCTACTTGTGCCTTACTAGCGCCCTACTTGCGCCCTACTTGCACCGTACTTGCGCCCTACATGCGTCCTACTTACGCCCTACTTGCACCCTACTTGCGCCCTTCTTGCGTCCTACTTGTGCCTTACTAGCGCCCTACTTGCGCCCTACTTGCACCGTACTTGCGCCCTACATGCGTCCTACTTACGCCCTACTTGCACCCTACTTGCGCCCTTCTTGCGTCCTACTTGTGCCTTACTAGCGCCCTACTTGCGCCCTACTTGCACCGTACTTGCGCCCTACATGCGTCCTACTTACGCCCTACTTGCACCCTACTTGCGCCCTTCTTGCGTCCTACTTGTGCCTTACTAGCGCCCTACTTGCGCCCTACTTGCACCGTACTTGCGCCCTACATGCGTCCTACTTACGCCCTACTTGCACCCTACTTGCGCCCTTCTTGCGTCCTACTTGTGCCTTACTAGCGCCCTACTTGCGCCCTACTTGCACCGTACTTGCGCCCTACATGCGTCCTACTTACGCCCTACTTGCACCCTACTTGCGCCCTTCTTGCGTCCTACTTGTGCCTTACTAGCGCCCTACTTGCGCCCTACTTGCACCGTACTTGCGCCCTACATGCGTCCTACTTACGCCCTACTTGCACCCTACTTGCGCCCTTCTTGCGTCCTACTTGTGCCTTACTAGCGCCCTACTTGCGCCCTACTTGCACCGTACTTGCGCCCTACATGCGTCCTACTTACGCCCTACTTGCACCCTACTTGCGCCCTTCTTGCGTCCTACTTGTGCCTTACTAGCGCCCTACTTGCGCCCTACTTGCACCGTACTTGCGCCCTACATGCGTCCTACTTACGCCCTACTTGCACCCTACTTGCGCCCTTCTTGCGTCCTACTTGTGCCTTACTAGCGCCCTACTTGCGCCCTACTTGCACCGTACTTGCGCCCTACATGCGTCCTACTTACGCCCTACTTGCACCCTACTTGCGCCCTTCTTGCGCCCTACTTGCGCCCTACTTGCCCCCTACTTGCGCCCTACTTGCGCCCTACTTGCGCCCTACTGGCGCCCTACTTGCGCCCTTCTTGTGCCCTACTTGCGCCCTACTTGCGCCCTGCTTGCGCCCTCCTTATGCCCTACTTGCGCTCTACTTACGCCCTACTTGCGCCCTACTTGTGCCCTACTTACACCCTACTTGCGCTCTACTAATGACCTACTTGCACCCTACTTGTGCCCTACTTGCGCCCTACTTGCGCCCTACTTGCGCCCTACTTGCGCCCTACTTGCGCCCT